>JAFVLL020030721.1:0-70683 GCA_021397915.2 Tor tambroides | reverse complement strand
TAGGTGTGCCTGTGCGCATATTTGTATTTGTGCAATGTGAGTGAGACAGAGAGACCTAGAGTGGCAGTGAGAAATTCACAAGCAGGAGATGATAATCTAGTTCAAGCAAATCAATACACAATATACAAGAAAAACAATTACCCACCAGCTGATGATATATATATATATATAAACACACACACACACACACACACATACACACACGCATATGTGTGTATGTGTGTGTGTGTGTGCGTGTATATATTTTATATTTTTCCTCTATCTATGATGTATAAATATGTATAAAAATGTGTAAAACAGTCTTATATACACGCTCAAAGAATTTCATCTCACTATTTTAAATCATTTTGTGCAAATCAGCCTAAAACCTTAAAATCTATAAACTTTGTGCAACAAAAGAATGTCATTCATGGTAACCCAAATAAAAAGGTTTCAGTACCAGGCTATTGGCTCACTACAGTAGATAGGACAGGATCAAGACCAGAGTTAGGAGGGGGAAGATTAGTGTGAATGAGCTCAAAGTGTGGGAAAGCACATCATCCAACTCTGACAATGCTGACATTAGTATATAGAGAACAACATGCAGGACAAAAGAAGATATTTGCACCTGGCCTGGTGTCTGTGGTCAGAGGTTCATCACCTTTGAGTTAAAAGAAAAGAAGAGAACAAACCCTCCTCATCAGATCAGCCCCACTTCATCAGTACATCTCAATAATGGCTCAATGAGAGGGCAGTCCCCTTTTAGTGCCCTTCTTTCAGGATGGCTTCTTCTCGTTGTGCCTGGGGCTCCTCTGTTTGTTTGAGCTCTGGATGCCAGGCTGAAAGGCCACAAGCACTTTAAACATGAACAAAGAAAGAGACCATGAGGTAGATGGGAAAAAAATAAATAAATAAATATTTAAATATATATACCCTAATACCTTAATGATGGATTTGTTTCTTACAAACACACAGCTTTTCACTTTATAAGATGTTAATCGATGTTGTGTCGGTTACTTGTGGCATGAGGGTGAGTAAATGTTCATTTTTGGTGAACTATTCCTTTAACTTGTACTGAACCTGGAATAATTCAATCTTACTAAAGCAAATGTCTTTTTTTAAAAGATATGATACTTACTGCACTTAAAGCACTTATTAAGTACTAAGATGTTCAAAAGCGTACTTCTTCTTTGGTCACATCTTATCTTGTCAACTGAGCCAGTGGTACAAACAGATGCACGATGACCCTGGGTGTGTGTGTGTGTAGGAAGGGATGACGTGTATGTGCAGAGGCGTTGGTGAACAAAGGTGGTCTGAATGGAAAACCCAAGGAAAGGCCATCCAGAGTCTGTGAATGTCAGTTTTCACTGACTGCATGTTCACTTCCCGCTTTGTCTCTCCATTTTACAATGCAGGCGGCGCTCAATACCTCTTCACCCCGAAGCTTCATCACGAACAGTAGCCCTGCCTCTCATGAATGAACCTCTGTCAGGGCCTTTCTTCCAGCCTTCATTCGTTAGCACTGCAAGACATTAGATATTTGGACAGAGTAAGCAAGACAGCAAGCGAGAAAGAGACTACTGGCCTCATGTGAAACCATATTTCACAGTTTAACAACACCTGTCACTTCAGCATATATAGGCCAACATCAGCACATGAACATATAAACACATGCACACACACACTTCTTCACCATCACCTCACACACACACACTGTACTTATTGCACCTTGTGAAGGACACAAGGGGCCATTAATTACTGGAATGGGCAGTTTTAAATCTGGCAGAAGGACGCAGTGTTGTTCCTGCAGAATGGAACGTAATTAAGGGGAAAGGCCACATGTCAGCGCCGAGCAGCCCGCGGACAATGCTGATGGGGATTTATTACTTCAGCTCGTAGAGAGAGAGAGAGAGAGAGAGAGAGAGAGCAAGAAACTGTGCTGGGGCAGCAGCCAGGGTCTTGCACACATCTGAGTGAAATTGAACACAGTCGCACATGTGCATGTTGATACAAACTCATTCGCTTGCATTAAAAAACATACAGCTCACTCACACTCTCTAGCACATGCAGAAGGTCACATATTCCCCTCAAGATTTCCTTCGGCTAATTACGTCTTTTCTTTTTTGGACGAGCTGCAAAATTTTTTGACCCTACATGACTAACATTAACCTATGGCGTTGTGTATGCTCTTGGATTTTCACACATTTTTTTTGTGTGCTGACACTTTAAATATTGAATATTAACCACCTGTTATGTTACCATTTTGGTTGAATAGTAGCTAATCAATGCATTTTTGAGTAAATGTAAGAGAGCAGCAATGAAATGAGACATTTACATTGCAGGTCCTCTGCAAAACAGTCTATAGCAAAAAGAAGCAATTGTGTGTATAATGTATTTACAAATTTGTAAAAAACAAAACAAATTCTGTCATCATTTACGACAACTTGTGTCGTTCCAAACCCTTAGTTGTTATATTTTCTGTGGGATACAAAAAATATGGTGCTTATGGACAAGTTTGGAAGTTGCTTGTAACCAAACATGTGTCAAATAAGAGCCACAGGCAACATATTTGATTTGAGGCCCATAGAGTGTATCATTGAGTAATTATTTAATTTTCACATTATTGATTGCAATTAACAATTAAGTGGCCTTGGAATATAGCAAAAAAATAAAAAGTAATGTGGGTCACCTTTATAGTGCTTTCCTGTCCTGTCTGAACCCTAACAGATGTGGTTACTATGAATTTTTGTGCTGCATGAAGGTTCTTCAAAACAATTTTGTTAGTCAGGTTTGAAAAAAGTACTTTTATTTTTAAAAAATAAATTCATTTATTAAAATAAATTAAATGAATATATTTAAATGTAATTAAAATTTTATTTATTTCAAGGCGTAGTCTGTCAAAACTTGATAGCCAAGTTAATTTAGTTGTCTAATGAGTATTTGTGATGTATAATAGATATATTGTCACCAATGTATGTATATATTTTTTTAAGTTAGTGCAGCTGGAGTAGCTTTACTTTGCTGAGGATATAGCTTCTTAAAGCTTCATTATTGTGGTGTAAAAACATTACACAATGTTGCATATGCCTGAACACCGGACATCAACTCATTTCTATATATTGCTCTTTTATCTTGTCAACAGATGTTTAGTTAGACAACCCCCTGTGTACTTGTAATAAAAGTTGTATAGATTTACCTTAAATTCTCAAGATGATGTGTTATCCACAACGTGTTTGGTTTTTACAGCTCTAATCTAATTACTCGAACAAAGCCCAGAAAACAGCATCCTGCGTGGTCCACCAAGAAACCTTAATTAGCAACATCTGTTTGCCCAAAAGACACCAGGTCAGTTTTCATGTACCACGGAGATGTAGATATTTAGGAAGGCCCGAGGAAAGCAGTAAAGGAACGTGCGAACGACAAGTCATATTAACACCCCATTGTTTCTCCCCTGGTGTTTTTTAGACCGTGTTAGCTGCTCACTGAAAATAACCCCAGAAAAGAAGTTACAAATTGGTAAAGGAGAGCAAAGAAAGCCACTCGTACGCTTTTTAATTTCCTTCCCCCTGCCACCTTCTCCAGTAAAGCGTGTTGAAAGCCTGATGACTCAAATTACACCTGGGTAGGGTGTTTTTGGCTATTGTACAAGCTAAGCAATCATCTATATCAGTGCAAAAGAGAACTCGGGGTAACAGAAGGCTTATAGATTGAGAAAGGTTTTTCACGGCTGTCATAATCTCACACGCACAAGCTGAATTGTTCGTCTTCACAGAAGCGGAACACCTGAGCACCCATGTGAGACGCAAGACTTTTCAAAGAGTCTGTACAGTGTGGAGAGGGGCCAGGTGTCCCGAACACAACACATTTAGCAAGAGTGATGATTGTGGCTGAGCTTTGAAGGCGCGATGAATTCCACAAACGGAGGCATCTCTCTCCCCTCTCTGAATGCGGACTTTTATTGACGAGAGGTTGAGAGCGTCTCTGCCAATATACTGCTGTAAAATGAAGTCCCCTCCATTCTCTCCTTCCCTCCCTTCCTCTGAAAGGCTTCACCCTTCTTCGGTCTGCGTTCCGCCTCCTTCATCTCTCTCCAGCCATTCCTCTCGTTCTGCTATCGGCCCATAAAACACTCCCTCCTCCCTTCGCCTTGCACTCTCCCTCTCTCGCTCGTGAGATTTGCCTAACAATGGGTGGCTCTGCCCAAGGTCAGATAAGAAGCCACAGTCCAAGAAGCCACAGTCACTGTTTCTTTCATCCGTCTTTTTTCCCCTCTCTCTCTCCCCTCACAGCTTTCAAATTATCTCTGCAGCACATAATAATAATTACTGAGGACGGCGGAGAGGAGATAAGGGAGAAGCGGCGGACGGGAGAGAGGAGGGGAGGGTGAGCGCCGAGAGAAGGAGTGTGAAAAAATACGGCTGCCAGAGAAAGAGAGAGGTTGAAGAATTATTATTGCTAGATGGAATTGGGTGGGTGGGGGGCGCTCAGAGAGAACAACACTGCTAATGTGCCTGTAATGAGCAAATCTCTATTTTTCTTCGTATGAGAGAGTGTGATTTTTTTTGATGTATCAATGCCTGTGCCTCGGAAATCTATTAGAACATCTGTATAATGCTATTCCCGTGATTTTCTCTGGTTAAGTGACATGAAGCTTTTTATTTTCAAGGTCACATCAAGTTTTGATTGTTATACATTTTAAAAGTTTCCAGGTTATAGACATGAGGTGAAAAAAGTTAGATTTTTTCTATAGAAAGGAAGAAGTCATTCTAAGGTGCTGAAAAACTTTCTTTATCTGTATGTCTATACTATTTTCTAGAAATATTTAAAACATGTCACTCTTTATATAAATGTATCTTTATTTTTTTTCTCATTTTAAGCATAATCTTCACTGTATTTTTGTCAGATTTAAGCTTAATTTATGCTGTTTTCTTTGAATTAGTGACACTTTTAACCAGGAACACCACAAGTATAACTAGATGAGGGGAAAAAATCCCCAAAAAAGTACAAAAATTATCTCTTTTTTTTTAGTTTTAGTCCAATACTATAACATATAGCATTTCCAGGAAAAAGAAAATCTTCTCCAGGTCACAACATAAGGGTTAAAACAAGAACTTAATTTAAGATATATTTTCTAAAAACAAGACTTCATATCTTTGGCAGTTTTCTTTCTTCTAAGTTTATAAGTATGTTTACAAAAAAAAAAGACAGAACTACTGATTAAGAAAATGATAGTTTGCAATGCGAAACACTCTGTCAAAACACTTAAAACTGAATTACAAATGATCCAGAATTACAGTCATCCATAATATTGTGATATTAAAAATTCAAAGTAAACAAACCTAAATAACTCATCTCTCATTTTAGGAAGTGATTTAAAACCCTAAAGGACTCCACGCAGAGATTTATAGATCATCTAAAAAATTTGAAAGAAGCTGAATGTCTCTAGAGGTTTTAACTGAACAATAATTTCCAGTCTAAGTTGCATTGCAAATACCCCTAAATCCCATCCTGCTCACCCTGCACCTCCATTCTAAACACCACTTTCCATGCACTTCCGCACCCCTAACCCTTATGACCCCCATAATGTTATCGGGAAACAGGCTAAGCCTCCTAATCCCAGGTCCTGTGGTTCCCCACACCACCCAGAGGAGCTTCTATCTGCCTAGCTGAGGTGCTCTGTGCCGGGCTGATACTTGTGGGCTGAGAGGGGGGTCTGGAGATGCCTATCAGAGCCACTGTTCAACAGTCTACAACACACACACACACACACACATCACCCCTGACATGTAGATCGCTGGCCATCGGAACAATATTCTGAGGAAGGCTTATCTCTGAACTCAAGCTTCGTTGTCTGGATGACCCATAGTGGACCGATGACAAGGGGGGAGGGGGATCTATCTATACCCAGCCCACCTGCTTCTCATTGGGTCACTATTCTGTCTCTGCTTTTGGTTGTGACTCATGCTGGACACAGAATGGGTTTGGATTTGTGTTATTTAGATATCAGGTGCGTGGAAAGCTAAATCAAAGGCTAGAATTTGTGCTCTACGATGAATCTGTAAGAACTTTAAAAACCAAAACCATCACAAAACTTTTTCAGAAATCTCATTAGTGTACAAAACTGAAGTCAAACAACTTGTGGAAGTCACCTTCTGCAAAGACGAATCTACATCATATTTAGTTCCACCAATGTTTGAGAAGATCTGGACAAGTCATAGAAAGATGAAATGCTTAATACTAAAGACAAACCTTTTCAGATTTGTTATTATTATTTCAAAAGTATTGGGTTCAAAGATTGAAATCAAATCAGAGATTCTTTTTCTGTAAGAGAGCATAAACATAATTCAAAGCACATTCACCCTAACTATCAGCGATTGTCCCTATGAATGTCTATTTTTTCAAAGAAAAATTCCAGGTTGAATATAGACAACATAAGCTCCATCAGCAGCATCTGTGGCATGCAGTTGACTGTCACTGAAAATACTTTCAACTCGTCCATCAGTTTCTTCAAACAAATAAAGATGCATACTATAATGCACTGCAAGGATGCACTTACAATAAGGGTCTTTGGGGCATGCTGACCAAATGGTTTAAAAGCAAATTTTTTTAACTTCTTTTTTAAATGGATGAATGTCTGATTATTATTTACTCCCTGTAAAATACTTAAGGACACCACACATTTGCCACATAAGTTGTTGGTATCCTTACATGAATTTCATGCAAAAAAAAAAGCAGGTTTACCAGAGTTAAATGGTCATGACACAAGTTCACAGATACATTCACAGATGGCTGTATATTATAAACATTATTCATGGTGCTGTAGACCTGCCCTGTAGACTTCCATTTAAAATATTACTGTAAACATATTTACCTGTTGGTATATGGTGGTATATAAAAGCTGTGTTGGATTTCAATTTATATATTGTATTTGGATTTCTTTTTTCCCTATGTGTGGCTTTTGAAAGCATACAGCCTGTTTTCAAAGTTAAAATGAAAAGGTACATCTTGCTTGGTAAACCAAACGAGTTGTCATTAAACATTAGAAATATGTAACAAACAAAGCAACTAAAACAAAACAAAACAGAAAAGAACGAAAGAAAAACAGCTAAAAACAATAACAACAAAAACAGAAAACAAAACAAAAACAAACAAAAAAACAAAAGAAAACAAAAAACAGAACAAAACAAAACCTAAACAGAAGTTGACAGACTAAAACAAAATACCACATAATCATCTATAACACAACAGGCCCATGGCACACATTATCCCCATAGAAGGAAACAAATGTAAACTAGATATGGATATGTAGAAAACTGAAGAAATCAAGTATTCTTGATGAGAATGGGTGTGGAGTCATGTGACACAAAATCTGCATGTGAACTTGACTGGTTGAACTTTACTGACGACACTGGGAAACGCTGGGTGTTAATGTTCAGTTGGAAATAGAAACACACAGTTGAAGTGTTGAAATTGCATGTAACACCCATTATTTTACCTGCATAAAATTTGAAGTTTAAAAAAGAACACTATACCAAATTATGCAGTCCTTTTCAAATGTTGACCCCAGCATGTGTGCATTTCAGCATATGTGCTTATCGTGTGATTGTTAAGCAGAAATTCCTCATTTGCCTGTATTAATTTTAAAAAAAAAGGAGGAGGAAAAAAGTGTTCGTTTAATATGCATGAAA
This sequence comes from Tor tambroides, assembly GCA_021397915.2. Classification (NCBI taxonomy): domain Eukaryota; kingdom Metazoa; phylum Chordata; class Actinopteri; order Cypriniformes; family Cyprinidae; genus Tor; species Tor tambroides. The sequence goes on along the minus strand of JAFVLL020030721.1, from coordinate 63,016 downwards.
GCTTCCCACTGGCCTCTGGAAAAGGGAGATAAAGTGGACATATCTCTGAGAGTTATGATAAGTGTGTGTATTTGTTTGCACATGTGTGTGTGTGCCTGAGACATATCTCTGAGCTGTATGATAAGACACATCAGCACGTAACAACACGGTGAAATGGAGGGAGGAGGGGGAGAACGGATGGAGGGAGAGATTGGAAAAAAATGAATGACACAAGGGGGCGTTTCTATTTCTCTCTCTCTCAGTGTGGGTCCTCTGGGAAAGGTCGTGCAGCACAATGCAAACATGTCTGTGTGAATAGCTCGATGGGAAGAGGACAGCTGTTTGAGATGACAGCGATGGCTGCTAATGCTCAATCTGTCTGCCTCCCCACAGACCTATTCATACACACACACTCGCACAATGACCACAATGAGTTAGCCACAAAGCACAAATGTGCTACTAACACGTATACTGTACACACTTGCCACTTGTGCATGACAGAATGACAGCCTCGGTTCCTGTGTTGTGCCTTTATGGGCAAAATATCCTGTCTCTAATATTCACTGACATATAAGTTGTCATAACAATAGAGTGATTTATCAGAGTGTTGTGATGTATGTTACAGGTATTGGAAACATTCACAGGCATATGTAATTTTTGCTGCTAAGATCCATCCTTGCACTCATTCTTGCTTGTGTACGACTGCAAACACACTTTAGACAAGCAAATGGAAATGCTTGACACACTCATTGCAAGCTTAAAGAATATTCACATGTTGCTGTGGCAGTTATAAACCTCCAGGGGGCGCTAGAGATAAATCCTAATTACTGTATGCATTATTATTCACTTAACTAACTTTAACCAACTTTTTCAGAAAGATTCTCTTCAAACTTTTGCATGACCATGACATTAGTCGACCTATAAGAAAAACTCTAGAAGATAGTTTACTTTAATATGCACTATAGCGCTCCTTGAGGCAATGCTTAGAATGCAACGTGCACTTCCGCTGTGTTATGAATTTTGTTCTGAAAAGTTTCAGGATGCAGTGATGCATAAATTTAAGCTTCTGTAGAAGCAATCAATTGTGTTGAACATCCACAAAATGTGTAAACACTTAAAGGGATAGTTCACCAAAAAATGAAAATTCTGTTATTAATTACTCACCCTCATGTCGTTCCAAACCTGTAAGACCTTCGTTCATCTTTGGAACGACTTAGCGACTTTACTTTACTAAGAGTGAATAATTAATGACAGAATTTTCATTTTTGGGTAAACTATCCCTTTAAGCAGCATATTCAACATTGTTTTGAGCTGTCCAGTCATTACGTTAACTTGTACACCAACCCAATTCGGTAGGCAAGTTTGTCATGAATAAAGTAAAGGATAAAGCAAAATAAGTCAACTAAGGTCTGTGGTTAATGATACTTGTAGAAATGTTGTTCTACAACATACACAACCATTCAAAAGTCTATTTTAATATCTGACCCTGGACTACAAAAGTAGTCATAAGGGTCAATTTTCGAAATTGAGATTTATACATTATCAGAAAGCTGAATAAATATGGTTTGTTAGGATCGGATAATATTTGGCCAAGATACAACTATTTGAAAATCTGGAATCTGAGGGTGCAAAAAAATCAAAATATTGAGAAAATCGCCTTTAAAGCTGTCCAAATGAAGTTCTTAACAATGCATATTACTAATCAAAAATGAAGTTTTGATATATTTACAGTAGGAAATTTACAAAATATCTTCATGGAACATGATCTTTACTTAATATCCTAATGATTTTTGGCATAAAAGAAAAATCAATAATTTTGACCCATACAATGTATTTTTGGCTATTGCTATAAATATACCCCAGCGACTTAAGACTGGTTTTGTGGTCCAGGGTCACATATATTTTCAAATACAACTTATTCTGCTGAATTTTCAGCAGTCACCACTCCAGTCTTAAGAAATCATTTTAATATTCTGATCTGGTGCTCAAGAAACATTTATTATTATCATCAAACGTTGAAAACAGTTGCGCTGCTTAATATTTTTGTGGAAACTCTGATCAATAGAAATGGTTAAAAAGAAGATTTGTTTGAAATATAAGATTTAAATGTCTTTAATCTCACTTTTGATCAATTTATTGCATCCTTGCTGAATAAAAATATTACTGACACCAAATATTAAATATAGTGTAAACACAAATGTGAATTTCTAGTTTCTAAGAAATTGCTGCATAAAGATACAATGATTGAGCAGGAGATATCTATGGGAGTCATGGCTGTGATAGATATGTATAGGCAGATGCCCTATTAGCGGCTGTTTCTATAGGCCACTATACATAAGCTGTCCGCCATATAACAATGGTCAAAGCAAATCCGTAAACACTCAAAAGCAAGTTGCCTGTGTGACTGCAACCCTAGTTATCTGCATGTATGAATATCTATATCTGCAATAGACTTCAGCAGATGATTTGGCTAAACTAACACAATACAACAAGATGATCCTGTTCGGAAACAATCATTAGATTGATACCACTAGTAGTGCAAAAATTATACAGTGGCCATGAACCTATTTGAGGTAAATGTAGAAAGAAATCCTATGTAAAAAGTAGAAATCAGAGATGGAGAGAAAGAGAGAGAAGGTTGAAGAGAAAGTGGAAAAAAGTGCCAAGCTAATTAAAGAAAGCCTACAGGCAAAGCTAGGGGGCTGGGAGGATCGTGGAGGAAGGTGTCATCACACACACACATACACTTTCCTTTTCTCCTCTCCTCTTCCTTCTCTGGCCTTTGATAAGACAGAGGTGCTAGACTGGGCCTCACCATGTATAATCACGATAGAGCGAGAGAAAGTGTATGAGAGAGAGCGAGGGGTTTGTTTGGCTGTTTTAAGAGAGTGCTGCTCTGCTCTTGGCCTTGTTAGTGCTCATTAATGACTGACTGCTTGCTGGCTGCATATCTGTTCTGTGACCTGTTTTTATGTTTTATTCAATGTGTGTATCTGTTTGGTAATATGTGTTTGGTGCAGTGTGGTATAGAAGGTATAGCTTCATATCACGGTCAAGCCTGTCTATGTGTGTGATCCTAAGAAATGTTTAAGGAGTCATTTCCGTTCTACCAAGTGGTTAAGTGTTTTCTTGCACCTGTTTACTCAGAATGGGGTCAAATGACTTTAATGTCTAGACCTGAAACACCTGCTAAGAGATGTGCTAACAAGGTGCAGTCACACACACGCACGCACACACACGCAAATCTCAGTCAACCCTCTCCTTTAATAAAGAGAAGAATTTTTAATATATCTAAACATTAAAACAATAAGGCCCAACTAAAACCCTTTGATAGCCTCTTTGGATTTATCAAAGTGAACAGAACTGCAATAATAATAACAATATGATAAAAAAGCTTTCCCAAACATTCCCACTGGTCAGTCGCAAATGATAAAATCAAGTCTCATCCCACATATTGTCTCATTAAATATTAAATAAAATATTTCACTCTGAAATATGTCACATTGCAGACGTGAAGTCACAGCCTAGGTTTTATCTTGTTGAATATGCTAATTCACTTCAAAAATGTAAAAATTTTAAAAGAAATGAATACTTTTAGTCAGCAAGAACATCTAAATGATCAAAATTGACAGTAAAGACATTTAAAATGTTATAAAAGATTTCTGTTCCAATAAATGCTGCTTTTGAACTTTACATTCATCAAAGAATCCTGAGAAAAATGTATCAGGGTTTAGGCAGCAAAACTGTTTTTGAATATATAATAATAAGAAATGTTTCTTCATATTAGAATGCTTTTTGAAGGATCATGTGACACTGAAGACTGGAGTAATGGCTGCTGTAAATTCAACTTTGTATTCACCGGAATAAATTACATTTTAAAATATATTAAAATATAAAACAGTTATTTTAAATCCTAATAATATTACATAATATTACTGTTGTCTCCCTGTATTTTTAATCAAATAAATGTAGCCTTGGTGACTTTCAAAAGCATTAAAAATCTTACCAAACCTTTGAATGGTACACTGTAAAAAATGACCGTGATTTTAACGGTAAAAAACTGTGAAAATGCTACAGTAAAAACCTGTTAAATGGTTAACGGTACATTCCGCTAATATATACGGTGAAAAACTATAATAGACATTTCAGACAATTTTACGGTGAAATACCGTTTTTGGAAGTGAAAAAGAATGTAAAATTTACTGGGAAAAAACGTAAATTGACGTTCCCAGAATTCCCCGCGTTGCATTTCAAATTTTGTTTGAATTTGATTTTTTTTTCTTTGAAGTAACTTTCTACTTAGTTTTTTCGTATCAGTTATGTTTATTAGGGTTGTATGTTACATTTAATGTTGTTAAATTAAGGTTTATTGCATATTTCAGTTTAATGAGTCTCACTATGATGGTGTTTAGTGTTTGTGTGAATGACACTGTGCACCTTCTTTATATGTTATTATTTAAAAGCTGCTTGTGATGGGCTTTGGTTGATCATGTGACTTTCTCATCACCACCTGCTTTTGGTGGTTATCAGTGCATTACAAAGGTACAAAACAGATTTCAGTACTTCAATAGGTTGGTATATTAACATTATATCAGTTAATGAAATTACGGTATTTAACTGTAAATTTAAGTTAAAACCGTAAAACCTAAAATGTTGCTACCGTATTTTTTACGGTACAATTCCGGCAACCACAGCTGCCAGTTTTTTACCATAAATTTTACGGAATTGTTTTTACAGTGTAGTGTGCATCATATGTCAGTTAAATAGGTTGTGAACAGCTATTCATGTTGCCAAAAAAATGTGCCCTTTCCTTTAAATCTTCATTCTATGATTGCTGAAGTGCCTTTGCACAGGCTGACATTTTTGTGTATGCCAGGTTTCGGTTGCTTAATTGCAATTATGCTTACAATTACAAATCTCACTCTGCCAACAGAGGTCTTGCACAGACAGGTTGGGACGGGCACGCTCACACCTCCGCACACTGTCATCTCATCCCCCTCTTTCTTCTCCCTCAGCCCCTCTCTTCTGTAATGAGGAGAAAAAGAGAGAGAGGGGAGAAAACACTGTTTTGCAAGGGCCGAATAAACCACAATCCAGTCCAGAGTCCAAAAAAAGAGATGGCCGAATTTCTGGAGAAGTGGAAAACAATGTGATATCTGAGGTATATTTTGTATCTAACCATAAAAATGTACATGTTGTCACCTCACATAAGTCATCTGATCTGTTTACGAGATACAACAGCACCTCTTTTCTCCCTCTTTCATGATAATGTCTGGATAATGTTGGGTGGAATGGAATATTTTCCATTATAGAAAGCAGTAGCCACTGCCGTAGCAAAGTGTGTGTGTGTGTGTGTGTGTGTGTGTGAGAGAGAGAGTATTGATCACAGAGGGTTATTCTCCAGCCAGGGTTTATTAACCTCTGTGATAATGACAGAGCATTTATGTACACAGAGTCCCAGAGGAAATGTGGGATTGCAGAAGACAGAGACTCTTTGGGTATGTTCAGAATGGCATATTGCCATATGACTTGTACTTGAAAATGTATACTGTGCACATTAAGCAAAATTTTTTTATGCATGGATGATCTATAACATTTGATACAGGAATATCCCACAATGCAATGTGGTCGACCTGACCTTCCTTTTCAAGTGTGAACAAAGAACCAGAAATGATAACCTTGAAATTAACCACTTTCTTTGTTCATCTGGATCAAACTACAAGAAGTTAAGACATTTTTGCATTAAATTAAAAATGATATTTGACTCACTAAATTCATTAAACATGCAACATGTTATGGTCATGTGGCAAATTGACATGTTGCATACTACTATTTAAAATACATTATTGCATATTATCATTGCGTATATTGTTTCATGCACTATTTTAGATAGCATGCATAATGTAGTGCATACTATAGTATATGGTATATTACATTTCCAAACACACTGAGAATATGAAACAAAGACTTAGTCTTTTGCAAGCTGAAAAATCAAAACATGTATACTGATTACAACCGGAATTTAATCAAGTGATTAAGACTACTTAAAGGGACAGAGTTTACCCAAAAATGATAATTCTGTCATCATTTACTCACCCTCATGTTGTTCCAAAACTGTATGAGTTTCTTTCTTCTGCTGAGCATTTTTTGATATTTTAAAGAATGTCTGGTAACAGTTGAGGGTATAGCCATTGACTTCCACAGCATGGAAATAAAATACTACGGAAATCAATGTCTACCGTCAACTGTTCTTTAAAATATCTTCTTGATATTGAAATGAGGGGTGAATAAATGATGATAGAATTTTCATTTTTAAGTGAACTATCCCTTGAAGACTTCTTCAAATACAAGACACAAAAATCTTCAAAACAGGTAAATAAATAATGTAGGAGGGATGTCAGTTGGTCTAATTTGAGAAGTGATATGATATACGTGCCCAGTATTGACACTAGAGCTATGACCAGATTCACTGTCCTCCATTCCTTGTCTCCATCTTTTAGTCCCTTCCCCCTCCCAAGCTACTGTGAACCAGCTTCCTCTATAATTACCAGTTATTAATTTTAAATGAGTCTGTTAAGGCGTTGCATGATTTTAATACTGCCTGTTAATATCAGATCAGATGAGATTGGGGGAAGAGGAGATGAGAGGGGGATGATGGAATGGGTGTCTTCTCTCAGCCATCATTAGAGAGGGACGACGTCCGTCCATCAGTCTGCCACTACTCCAGTCACTCACACACTTGCTGTAGATGGGGGAGAAAAAAAAAAATCACCCAGAGTATTTTTTTTCCAGAATTAAACATTTCTGTCTATTTCTGGCCTGGCAGGTACTGCACATAGTGGCATTATAAATACTTGGGTATTCATGTTTTTTCTTTTGCCGTTTTTGCCTTTTATTGTGACAGGATACGAATTTGGAGAGAGAGAGAGAGAGAGAGGGGGGCAGGATCAGGAAAGGTCTTCAAGCCGGGATTCGAACTCGGGACACCCACAGTACAATGGCACTGTATGTCAACTCGGCGCACTGACCTCAAGGCTATTGGTGCCAACACTTGGGTCTTCCTTGACATTTCCTTAAGACTTACTGTGTCCTGTGCAACTGTCCTAATAATGAAGATAAATAAAATATATTTATTTTAAATGTATTAATTTAAAATAAAATAAAATATATAATATATATAGCCTCATTTGTAAGTCACTTTAGATTAAAGCATCTGCTAAATGACTAAATATATATATTACATCATGTTGCCTATTTGTATACATAAGCATCATATAGGCAACATCACTGTGTCAGAGAATGTGTCTAGGCCACTTAAAATTTAAAAACTTAAAAAAACAAATTAAACCAGATTTTTAACAATGTTTGCAGTCAATGGTATGACCAAAATCTTTCATAATGGTGCTAAAGTTCAAAAAGATTTTATTTAAAATTTTAATAACCATTTAAATTAATTCCCTTTTTTGGTTTATCAAACTTAATTATTTTCAATGTTGATAATCAAACATTTTATTGTTTTATTTGATCATTTTCTCCTTTAATTTGGAATTTGTATTGTATTATTTATATCAAAAGCTCTACCGTTTCTACTGTTGCATGGTATAAGCCATCTTTCCCAAAGCTACATTATATACTGAACCAACAGATTGTGTATGACGACAAACCATCACAAAGACCTACAAACTAACAACAACAGGTTGACAGGCAGGATATGACAAATGAAATACATGAAATGCATGTGGTGCAAGAGATAAAACTTAAAGCAGCTTGGGACAATATGAAAGAGAGAAAGAGTCCAAACCGGTCCAGTCATACGGAGAAACTCTCTTGCTCTTCTCGCATCTCTCTTTTCTTTCTCTATCTTTCTCCTCACCCCTCTTCCACCTCTCTCTCTCTCCCTCTCTCTTTGTGTTCGGTATTCCAGGGTCCTTTCAGTGCCTAAAGTGGCGCTTGCTGCAGCTGAAGTGTCTGTGCATGTGTGCCCGAGCCTGCAATTCACCAATTTCACTGCTAATTAGCCTACAAAGCCGGCGCCTCGCAGGGGGAGCAGAAGAGGGGGTGGCGCACGCGGGGGGTCCGGGGCCCGGGGGCTGAGAGGAGGAGGATGAGGGGGAGGGGAGGGGTGCTGGCACAGCTGACACATATGGCTGGGTACCAGAGACTGGGTGAAAAGGGTGGAGGTGGAGAAAGAGAGAGAAAGAGAGGCTGAGTGAGAGAAGGAGTGGAGGAAATGAGAGGATGATGTGGAGTAAAGGAGTGAGCTGGTCTTGTACAAGCACATGATACAGACAGAAGTTGCAGATGGAGAAGAGGAAAGGCGCAGAGCCAGAGGAGCACTTTCGCATGACTCACGCCAGGGCTTCAATGCACCTTTTAAGCAAACGCCACGCTCTGCTTTGACCTCCACATGAAAAGCCGTGCAGATAGTGTCACAGTAAGGTGATTTTACGAGGTCGCTAGACAGCAAGAAAGCAGGCTGGGTGCATAGTAAATAGGGAAAACATGCATTTGAGATTAGAGCAGAAGAAAGCCCTGCCAATGCCTTTGATATGTTGCAGAAATCAAAAACAACTTTTATTTTCTTGATGAATTTAAATTATAAGAAGGGCATTTTTAAATATTTTTTATTTGTTCAGTGGTTTCATCTGGTGGGTTGGTAAATTGTGTGGGTTGATAGGGTCACGGACACTAGAGAAAAAACACCACTTAATGTAAATAAAATATTGCTACCAATCATTTGACCATATACAGCTAGGACAGAGAGAAAAAAACAACAACTTATTTTAGCATATATTTTTCTGTCGCTTGGCGGAAGTCAGTTAAATTAGGCAGATGATAACATACACATGTTGCATGACGTGCTTTCACTCTTGAAAGCATGAACAAAGCAGGTAAAAACATGACAGAAACTTGCAAGATTTGAAGTTGCAACAATGATACACTAACATTTAAAAGTTTGGTGTCAGTTAGATTTTTGAATGTTTCTGAAAGACGTCTCTCTTGCTCATCAAGGTTGCATTCATTTGATCAAAATACAAAAAAAACAGTAGATAATATTGTGAAATATAATTTCAATTTAAAACAACAGTTTTCTATTTGAATACATTATAAAAAGTGATTTATTCCTGTGATGTAAGGCTGAAGTTTCAGCAGCCATTACTATGAAAATCATTATATTAGGTGCTCATTTCTTAAACAATTGTGTTGCTTAATGTATATTCTATTGATAAAATTTTGTCAGGATTCTTTGATGAATAGAAAGTTCAAATGATCAGAATTTATTTGCATATTTATTAAATAATGTAACTGATTACATTTGATTACTTTTTGATTACTTTTCTAAATTTCTAACAAATGTTTTCAACTGTTAATAATTTTGAAACATTTAAACCAGGCAGGGTTAACCCGTTAATCTGACTACTCAAAATCCTGCATCACTTGAATAGCTATTATAAAAATGTAAATTTAAAGCACAGCGACCACAAAATCAGACTTTAACACCTCTTTTTACTTTGAGATTGTTCTGAGGTTAAATACAGATTTAAAATCATGAGATATAGTTTAATAGCTATACTATTTTTGAAATCAAATCTTTGCATAGCTATGGCAGGAAACACTGGCATCTAACAATGATTTAAAAAAAAAAACAGTTAATCTTAACAAATAAAATATACATAAATCCAAATAGGAATAGTTATCAAATAAGCATGTGTCCTATTCTGTATTGTAATCTCTTGAAACATTAGTGTCTCATATTTTAGAGCAGTCAATGCAATTTGGGAAAGAAATCAGTCAAATATGTATGTGTGTGAAAATATTCAGATGTAACCCCCTTTGTAATCAGGGGTTACATGTAATGTAACTTTACTCCCCAACACTGTTTATTTACAATTTATCACATCCTTCAATCTGGACACCTAACAAAAACTAGTTGAGAATCGCTGATCTAAAAATGAAGCAAAATCAAGTGTTAAAATCACAATGGCAGTTGCAAAGTTGTCAAAATCACCTGTGCAATTTGTCTGCTAATCTTTGGCTGTGTTTCGAAATGTCAGTAGCAAATAGGGTTAAAGTTGAAATGAATTGAACTTTGAGCTCAGTGTTAAATGCGGATGCTTCCCTCCACACAGTTCAAAAATTGGAAAGCTTAACAGAAAGGGCAATAACCTCAAGACAGAAAGAAACCCAGACTGGAATGGCTCTCTCTATAGCTGACGTGGAAAGACAGAGTTGTTAGACGTGGGGATGGCCACGGGAGGCGCTGTAGCCGAGTATGGCTGGAGTACTTATGAGAGGAGCAGCAGGGGAAGGCTGAGTGGGGATGCCCAGGTCTGGTAAGCCTACACTGGGCACAGCTGCACAACAGCCAACCCTGGCACCATCCACATGCCCTGGCAGACAGAGCGGGTCTTAGAGCCTAACTAAAACACACGCACACACACGTACAACCCACCCAGTCTGGTAGCTGCCAACAGCCCTAACACCGTCTCTGCCATGCTGGCATCCATCCTGCCACCTATCGCTGACGGGGACGGTTTCCACAGAGACTGGAGTTTGGCACGGCGCCCAGGAGAGCACTGGAGTATGGCATTGGCAGCATTTGTATAAGCTTAGGCTTGTCTCTCTCTCTCCTGTCTCAGTCTCCTTGTCTCATTCTCACTCTCTCTCCCTCTGATTTGCTGTTTGTTTTTTGTTTTTGTTTGTCCTCTGTCTCCCGACGCTTGTATATTTAAGGCTGTGGATGTGGAGGTGGAGAAAAGGATTATTCCGGAGGCACACAGGGGTCACACGCCTCTGGGGTAACACGACCACCTTGAGAGAACGAATAATGCTCTCACACCCACAATCACACGCATTTATAAACACCATCACGATGAAATTTACACCCTAACAGCTCTAGCAACAACATGTGTGACAACATATGAACTTATGTGTGTGTTTATATCATATACATTAAGCATAGTCTAGGTATAGGGAGTCTCTGAGGCTCTCATGAGCGACTACTGCTCCCAGTGTTTGGAGTTAAAGGGGTAAATGCCAACTTTGACAGCTGTAATTGTTTGAACTGAATATGTTCACCTAAAGCCCTCATCTTAATCCCAGTGGACAGATACCATATAAAATCCCTCTTTAAAATGAAAATGAAAACAGTGTAAACATTCTGTCGAACCAACGCTGCCAGGAAGCCCTATACGACAGACTTATATGGATCTCAAAGTGAAACATTACTGTGTAAAGCTGGCCATAATTCCAGCTTATTCACTCTTAAAACACAAAACCTACATAAAGTGCAGATGGCAATTTTGTTAAACTTGACTGCAGTATTTCTGACAGCCCACAAAAGCAAGTTAATACTAAACACCCATGCCAAGTAAAATCAGATCATTCACAATTACAGCTGAAACAGATTTTTGCATATATTTGCAATTGTACATTAAATTTTGGTTGTACAACTTTAGCATATAACTCTATGAACGATTTTTGAGTTCAGTGTTTGTATATACATTGTATATATATATATATATATATATATATATATATATATACACACACACACACACACACACACACACACACACACACACACACACACACACACATATATACTGCCGCTCAAAAGTTTGGGATCATTAAGATTTTTTATGTTTTTTTAAAGAAGTTTCTTCTGCTCATCAAGGCTGTATCTATTTGATCAAAAATACAGAGAAAACGGTTCTTTTGTGAAATATTATTGCAATTTAAAATAACAGTTTTCTATTTTAATATACTTTAAAATATAATTTATTCCTGTGATCAAAGCTGAATTTTCAGCATCATTACTCCAGTCTTTAGTGTCACAAGATCCTTCAGAAATCATTCTAATATGCTGATTTATAATCAGTGTTGGAAACCGTTGTGCTGCTGCATATTTTTTGGGGGACCTGTGATATTTTTTAGGATTCTTTGATTAATAAAAAGTTAAAAAGAGCAGCATTTATTTAAAAAAGAAATGCTGTGTTACAATATACAATGCTATTCAGCACAACAGTTTCAACACTCATAATAAATCAGAATATTAGAATGATTTCTGAAGGATCATGTGACACTGAAGACTGGAGTAATGATGCTGAAAATTCAGTACTGCATCACAGAAATAAATTCTATTTAAAGTATATTAGAAATTGCAATAAGTTTTCACAATATTACTGTTTTTTTCTGTATTTTTGATTGAATAAATACAGCCTTGATGAGCAGAAGAGACTCCCTTAAAAAACATCAAAAATCTTACTGATCCCAAACATTTGAGTGGCAGTGTATATATATATATATATATATATTGCATATGGTGTGTATACGGTTGTATATATTGTGTGTGTATATATATATATATATATATATATACACACACACACACATACATACATGTACTGTATATACATATATATATATATATATATATAAAATATTTGCATACAATTGTATGTACAATTTTGCACATAATTGTACAATTTTTGTGCAGTATTTGCATAGAACTGTACATTCGATTTTGGCATGTATATGTATGTATAATTTTGAATACAATTGTACATATTTTTTGCATACATACACTTTCTGTGTACAATGATTTGCATATTTTTTAATAGTGCACAATTTTCTTATGTCATTTCATGTACAACTTTGCATACAGTTGTAGATACTATTTTTTTTACATGTAACTGTATATACAATATTGTCGTACAACTGTATGTACGTTTTTTGCATATACAAACAATTCCTGTGAACAAACGTTAGTGCATTTTGCATATAAATGTACAAAAAAATCTAATTGTGTGTACAATTTTGCGTACATTTTTACATACTCTTTAAATGTCACTGTACATGCTACATTTGCGTGCAACTGTATTGTATGTGCATTTTTGCATATACTTGTGCATGCAATTCTTGTGTAGAAATGTTTGCGCATTTTCATGTAAACGTACACAAAATGTTAGCGTTGTGTATAATCGCACATACAATTTTTGTAAACGGTTGTATGTGCAATTATATTACTTGACATTTTTTATTTATATTATTCATTTAGAATCTATAAAGCATATAAACATGATAATATTTCAGACTGATCACAAATCATTTGTCAAAAGCCAAAGGCCCGAAAATCCACTTCACCCCTTGTTCACTCATGATCAGATTTGGCCAGCACAGAGCCACCCCTCTCTCTATAAGAACACTTGCAGAAGTCCAAAATCATGTCTTCCCCCTTTCTACTACCTTCAGATGAGCTCCACAATGAATGAAAAGGCAGATCTATCCGTAACACTCCTCGTTTAAATATTCTCCCTTCTGCCTGTCCCCCCACTCCCCCTTCTCTCTCTGGTCTGCTTTATTTTATTCCTGGGTGCAAGCTGAATTTAATAAATATATGCAAATGTGTGCGGCGGAACATGACGAGTTTAAATCAGTCTGCGCTGCTCTTTGAGCGCTGGTGAGATTGAGGCTGAGAGCTGACCCCGGGTTAATCATTTTTCACTTCCCTATCGCATTCAATTCTGCTGCTGCTGCCAGTGTGCGTGTGCTCGGGCGTACGCGTGTGTCTAGGTGTGGGACTAAGTGAGTGAGTGCATCTCTGCGTGTGTTTGTGTGTGTATTATTAATACAGAGGGAGGTAAGTCATGTTCATGTTTTTTGAACAGATCAATGAAGATAAAGTCTTTCATTTATCTTATCACAGATGAATCTTAAACAGTAAATAAGGAATTTTAGCAGGAGAAAATATTCTGGCTCACGCATATTTACTCAGCACTAAAACAATCACCTCGTGACCTGTTGTTCTCACCTCTCTTTCTCTCTTCGTCACTCTATTTTCCTCATTCTCCAGAAAGCACAAACTTAAAAATGCAAAGCTTCATGGTCTTAAGTATATCTTCAGCCTTCTTTTTTCATTTCTGTTTTATACCCTTCTAAGTTCTCACCATTTCTCATTTCTTTTAAGCATTTGCAAGCATTTTTCAAATTTTCTCCCTTTTCTGCTCTCATGCTGTTATTCCGCTACAGTTTTAGCAAATATGCTACAAATATTTTTTTTTCTGCAACTTCTAAAAGAGCTCAACCTTGCATTATTCCATAACTTCATATATTTTTATATTTTAGTCAGATATTTACAATTGGTACTCATGAATAAAACACACAATGGGTTTCAAAAGTCTGAGACCGCATTGAAAATCTGGAATTCGAAATGTAATGTAGGATTTTTAATAAACTAAGCAAATAAGCAAATTTATGACACTGATCATGTACACCTTTGTTCAGATGTTCTCGCTTCTGTTGAAGCTCAAGATGAAAGATTTTTGAATCATCTCCAATCATGCTGGAGAACATAATCATCAGGTTTTATACAAATTTGTGGAGCTCATGCAGCTTGAATTTTGTTGCCATTAAAAATAAAGGAGGGCAAACCAAATATACAGATGTAGCAAATTCACGTAAATTTATTTTTCAACATAATTTTTCACTCAAATTGTTGCGCTAATAAGTAACACTGCAGTTCAAATGTTTAAGATCAGTCATTTTTTTTTCAAGGTTTCCATAAAAAATATCAAGCAGCATAACATTTTTATAATAATAAGAAGTAATAAGTTATTTGAGCATTAAATCAGCATATCAGAATAATTTCTGAAGGATCACGTGAGTAAATTTTAAAACTATTAAAATTAATATTTACATTTTTAATCTGTAAAACATATTTCACAATAATACTGTTTTCAATAAATGCAGCCTCATTGAGCTTAAGAGTCTCTTTCAAAAACAAAGAAACTTACCGATCCCATTAGTGTAATTTGTAAAGAAAAAAAGGTTACAAAATTAGAAAAATATTCACTGGTCATATCTGACTTTTGGACAACATACTGATCTCAAAACTCTATATAAACAGCTATACAAATGCAAAGAGTGGACCACATCCATACCTCAAAAATGAGCTAAATGATGCCCATGCATGCCTATGAAGAGTTTACGGTCCACTGGAGAGGTCAAAGGTCAGATCTGTACTGCTATGTTTATTCCACTGCAGCTCCATCTACAGGAAGAGAAAGGTAGAAAATGAACTGACACAGGTTCAATAAGGTAAAACCAGGATCTCTCTGAAACCTTGATTCTCACAGAAGATCATCTGTCATTCTAATGTTGCAGTAATATATACAAGAAGTGAACCTTGAAAATGTGCATTTGCATGTTCTCTCTCTCACACTATGTTACACAGACCTCTGCGATAGCACACCCCCCTCTTCCTGTCGTCAGACATGTCTGTGCCCGCCTAACTGATCTAAGTTCTAATCAAACATCATTTAGACTGCATCTCACCCCATTCCCGCGGGAACAACCACCCCAGTGACAGTCGCCAGGCAACCACCCTCTCATTTCTGAAGTGTCAGTTTGCATTATTGTCTTCACGCTCTCTAGTGATACCCAGAGTCTTGCATACTCACACACACTTCGACATGGACACACACATGCACCTACAGTCACGTACTCAAATGTGCTTCTTAACATTTTCGAAAAAAGAACCTGCAAGCATTTTGATTAATTTTGTTGTCAAAATTCATATAGCTCACTTATATATTATGTGTTTTTCATACGCATCCATAAGCATTCACTGTACTGTTGTCAGAAAGTGGTGTTAAAATGTGTGGCACAAGCAGACCTTCGAAAACCATTTGTGTTCACCTGCCAAAGTAAATATTTGGCACTGATCTGCTATAGATTGTACAGTGTGAAGACCAAACAGAGAGAGGAGAATTCACAAACAGAGAATAATGTATATAAAACACACATGCATACAAATATGCTGAGCATGTATATTTGAAATAATCACATGCCACTCGACACAATCCACACAAACTGTATTTGTAGATCTGAAAAGTGTAAAATGACAGATGAAGATAGTCACCTCACTGATGGCGACATCACTCATATTACATATAGAAAGGGGGAGAAAAAGTGAGAGCGAGCGAGAGAGAGAGAGAGAGAGAGAGAGTGTCAGAGAGACAAATTTGTGAAACACCTAAAGCTGAGGTGTGTAATTTCTACACCTTTAGTGTTATTTAGTTTTGTTTATATAATACTATACACTACTTATTAATATTTTGAGTGATATTTTATTTTTATGTTTTCAGGTTTTTTTATTTTTAATTCAAATTTTTTGTTTTTGAAAGAAGTCTTATGCACACCTGCATTTATTTGATCAAAAATACAGTAAAATAATAATACTGAGAAATATTATTACAACTCAAAATAACTGATTTCTATTTTAATATATTTTAAAATATAATTTATTTCTCGGATGGTAAAGCTGAATTTTCTACACACACATCACACAATCCTTTAGAAATCATTCCATATGCTGATTTGGGACTCAAATAACCTTCTATTTACAACTAAATTTCAAATAATTATTTCTTATTTCCACAGGTGAAAACAGTTGTGCCCATGATATTTTTTTTTATTATTATGGAAACCAAGAAAAAAAATCTTTAAGACCAAACTTTTCAACGGTAGTGTATATTATAAGTGTATAAAAAATGAGTGAGAATGTAAGTTTAAAATTTATATGATTTTTTTTTTATTTCAGAATTTTCTTTAGTTTTATGTACTATTATACTATTTATTAATATTTTGAATGAGATTTTTAGTTATATATTTACACTTGTCATCGTAATTTCAGTTTAATTTGTAGTAATTTTGTTATGTGTGTTTGTTGTTTTTATTATTGTTATTAATAATAATAATAATAATATTTTGGTAACACTTTAGAATAGAGAAATGACTTTTCCCTCAATAAATGCCTAATTTGCTGCTTATTAATAGTTAGTAAGGTAGTTGTTAATTTAATTTAGTTGGAGATTTTCATCTAATATTTATATTTGATTTCATCTTAAATTACTGAAAATGATTAAACTAGTTTTAAATTTAGTTGGTCACACTTTATTTTAAAGTCTAATTCTCACTATTAACAAACCATTAACTACAACATTTGCCTCAATAAACTCCTAATTTGCTGCTTGTTAATAGTTAGTAAGGTAGTTGTTATGTTTATGTACTGGGTATGATTAGGGATGTAGAATATGGTCATGCAGAATATCTGCTTTATAAGTACTAATAAACATCCAGTATGTTATTAATTATTAATAGGCATGCTAATAAGTAACTAGTTAATATGAGAATTGGCCCCATACTAAAGTGTTACCATCTAGTTAACATAACAAAACTGCACCTTCACAAAACAGAGGAGCAGAAGTAAGGATATCTCATTTTTAGCACGTTTTCACAGCAACATTTCCCATCATCTCTCTCTCTCGCTGTCTTTGAGTGCCTCCACCCATGAAATATTGGCCCGTCTATTGCGAAAAGTTTATTTCAAAAGTGCATGTCATTTCTGCCTGGATTCGTAGCTTCTTTTAGTTGTCACTCTTTCTCCTTTGCTCTCCACCTACTCCCTCGACTCTTTCTCTAGCAGCACGTTAACTAATACCAGACTGATGACAGCTTGTCCTTGTAACGCCTACTAGTTCATGCATTACAGAATGAGCAAACCTGAATTGCAGGAAAATACAGATCTAGAATAAACCCAGATCTTACAATAAAACAAAAAAACAAGAAAGCAAAAAAACAACACCCATCTTCTTCTTAGGTGTAATGTGAGAAAGCTACTGACAAATAAGAGAAATCTATAATGGCACGTCGTCTCTGCTAGCTTTAACAGTTTACGGAGCAGCCGTCTCAATACCACAATGTGAGGAGACTCGCGTCTGCAAAGGTGACAAAATTCGCTGTGAATTGTTCACTAGGTTTCGAGAGAACATTCCCACTTTGTAACACATGGCCTCCACGCACCTCTAAAGTGTTGACAGATGATACAATCTGTTTATTCTGTGTATGTTGCTCGATATACGTTGTGTATACTTTTCTATTCATGTAAGTGTATTTTTTTGTGGTTTCTGATTGTGCGTGTGTGAATCCGGTGTCAGTTAGGAGAGAGGAGTGAGCTGAATGCATTAGCGCCGAGCGAGCAAGGCTGCGAATATTGTCATAGTAAATATGATTCATAAAGAATGTGGTGGCTTAACAGCCCGGCGCTAGGTGGGAACACGTCAAAGAGGCTCACCCAATTACCGCACTCTCAGAGTGAGGCAGCTGTTCATTTTTTAGGACTCTGGAAATGTGTTAGATGTACCACTTAATTTCCTGGCTGTCGAATTCAAACCCTGGGATATCATGTTCCTTTTCTCGCTTGTTTGTTGCATAATTTTCTTTTCTCGCGGCAAGTCAAATATTCAGATGCGCACAACCTAAAATGACCCTGTTTGGGATGTAGAGATAATTTAAAGACCTGTCAGTGCAAAGGAGCTACTCTGTTAAAAGGGAAAATGAACAAATAAAGGGCTGAAAGGTAACGTTTAATTCGTCAGTCAATACTGAGAGTATATTTTCAGACACGATGGGCTGTTTTGTAGTTGAAACAAATTGAAGCTGTAACCTCTCCAGCCAGGTTTATGATATGGTAAGCCCATTTTATCAATAAACAAAATTAAAATTTACCCTATTTTTTAGCTTGTAATAAAGTTTGGTCATATATAGCTAAGCTATAAAATCAAAATAGACTACCATATATTTTTTTTCATTTTATTTTAAGAAATAAATACATAGCAAGGATGCGTTAAAATGATCAAAAGTGACTTTTACATTGATCTTATTTCAAATGAATGTTTTTCTTTTATTACAACACTGATAATAATAAGAAATGTATCTTGAGCACCAAATGAAAATATTAGAACAAAAAGAAGAAAAAAATAACCTGTAATGTTCTGGCAGGAATTTACCAGTACATTTTCTGCTATATTTACGGATATTTCCTTTAATCCTAAAACACAGTGGAAAACGTAATTCAAAATACAGGTAAAACACCTGTAAAAAATCAATACGGAAATTCCTTCATACATTGGGCTGTATTTTTATGGATTTTTTATAGAATGAATGGTTTCTGAAGGATCATGTGACTCTGAAGACTGGAGTGATGGCTGCTTAAAATTCAGTTTAGGAATAAATTACATTTTAATATATAGTAAAACAGAAGATAGTTCTTTTAACTTGAAATAATATTTCACAAAATTACTATTTTTGATCAATCATTGTAAATTCAACAGAAAAGTAATTAATCATAGTAACAGCACACTTTTAAAGCAGAATAAATTGTTTTACAAAATGCTTTGACACTTGTGTGATCTTTAGGGGAACTGACTTTATACATCCAGTAAAAATCACCTTGACACCAGTTACTTGAAAGTAATTGAAAAAATGCCAAAGAAAAGTTCTGAGGCAAGTCTAGCATCGGATGACACTTTTGCATCAAATGCAAAGAAATTCATACATTTCTAAGTGTGACCTAAGTGTCCTTTATTGGAACCACTGTTTTCAAAGTAATTTAATGTGACGTTAATAGTTCAAGGCGAAACGCGACAGACTGAATAGCTAATATGTTAACCACCAGTATGTGTTTTCATTAGTTATTTGCATTACCATGAGGATGCTACTCATCATTAAATACCAGCTATTAGTCTAGCTGTCTACACACCTGTGTACATGTATATGAAAACAGTTTGTATAGAGTTGTGCTAAGATATATTAAGTTGCAAGCAAACGCACACACATACACACGTAGGCTGACACAAGGGGGACATGTGCAGATGGTACGTAGGGTGTATTGAGAGGGTACAGAAGGTGCAAACATATGGTGTGTGACAGAGAGCAAAGTCACCGAAACCTCCAGCTTCAAAAGAGGTTTGATGCCCGGCGCTGCACTTTGATGCCAGGTGAAGCTGCTCTTTTGTATTGGGCCAAGTTCACTTTGGCTGATTCGCCGGTAATGACAGTAGAGTGGAGTTTGGCTTGTCCTGGGATCAGTGGGAATCAAAGTTCTGTTTAGCGTCTGCTCAGCAACCAACTAGAGCAATTTACTAATTCCAGGCTGAAAATGCAATACCACATCTTATAATATGACTCTCTTGAATACTTGACGATAGGTCAGTCATGGCATTCTGTGGTCAGTTGTGTTTGGGGTTATGTATATTCAGCCTGTTTTTATTGCAAAATGAACTTCAACTTTAAGCGCAGGCATCTTCTTTCACCCTGAAGGGGTTCTCTTCCAATATCATCCATTGTCCACAACAATATTCAAAGACTCAACACTTTCCTGTAAATTTCAAATTTTTAAAAAATGTATTATTTTTTTTTCCACAGTTCACAACTCTTTTTAACCCATGAATTTACATGACTTTCCCAGTTCACACAAACAAAATCTAAAAACAAAAAATGTGCATTGTCTATTGACCAGTGTTAAGTATTCTAAAAAGCCACATAAAAACTATGTATAATCATTGCTAAACTGTATAATTAACCATTGTTGCAGGCAACCATAATATATGATATGATCCAATTTAATATTAAATGAGAATGATAGCACAAAATATAAACAAATTTACATATTATTCACTCAGAATTCACACAAAGATATCTGAAAACAAAACATGTGCATTGTCTATTGATCAGTGTTGTTTTAGTATCATTGATATAATGTTATATGTTTGGTAATATTTGGAATTATATTTTATATTTATATTTTCTGTTTTCATTTTAATTTTAGTTAAAGTTTTAGTAATTTTGTTGAGTGTTCTTGTCATTTTTATATAGTTTTTATTAAGTATTAGTTTTGAGTTTTACTTCAGTTTTGGTTATTTTAGTACTTCAATTTAAAGTAAAAAATGAGAAATGCTGCCTTGACAACTAGCTAAAATAAAATATGTTTTTGATATTTCATTTTATTTCTGTTAATATTTAATATTATTTTTTTTAATGAAAATGTTTTTAATGGTTTTAGCTTTAGTTAATGAATAAACCTGCTATTGCCAAGGCAGTGTGTTGATGTTTTTAAACAAAGAAGCACAAACATTTAATTGGCAAAAAGTTGTCAATAATTTTTTTTTTTCTTTTTTCAGTTTCTAATTTATTAGGTGCATGCTCTGTCAAAATATAGCTATTTTAAACAGCTAAAGAAAATTCATAAACACATAAACTAAAAACAAACCAAAGCAACATATAATCGAGTCGCAATAGTCCCTGGACAGCCATCTCAACACCCATTTACACACTAGTCTATAACAGAACTGACAAAACATCCACATCTATTGTGAATAGGCAGTTAAAGGACCCCTCTGCAACCCCCCCTTCACTCGTCAGGGCCTGTCCCGGCCCAAAAGGTTAATATTTGAAGGTGGATGGCCATAAATATGGAGAGAAGGACTTTTAATTAAATAAGCACTTCTTAAATGCTCTCTAGGGCAGCACTGCTTTTGTTTAAAGATGATTGATTGACTGCTATCTCTCCAGGCTAAGTCATTTGTTTCCCCTCTCCTTCCCTCCTCCCTCCTTTCCTTTTCTCTCTCTATCGCTCCATGTCCGATACCTCTCCATCCTACTCTCTCACTCTCATTCAGTCATTTACGAGGCCAATATTTCTCCTCACCCATGACACAGTAATGAGCTCATTCTGCGCCCGGTGGCCACGCCCCATCCCTTTTCCCAGGGGGCCGTGGGGCAGGGTGCCCCGTTAAACATGAACTCAATCGAACACCCCTGGCAGTGCCGAGTTATTTATTTTTCAGGAGGCCATAGAGCGGTCAAACGAAGCATTATGATGTTATTGCCCACCACAGACCTGATAAACAGGGTAAACAGACTCCAAGCCACTGTCACATTCTCTCGCCTATCTCTCAAATACACATTGAACATTATGTAGGAAGGGCTTTATATATAACAATTTAATCAGAAATATTGGACACCATAACGGGTGACCCAGACCACGGCAATTCTTTATTCTTCTCTCTCTCTTTAGTCTATTTGTTCGTTTATTTCTCCTCCCTTTTCCTTTGTCGTTCTCCTGTTGCTCAAACTTAGGGATTAGAGTTTATTAAAACCAAACTAAGGAGAATATAGGCCACTTTGTCACTTCTGTTAAAAACGGTTACCGTTCTCACACAGTTCAGTAACGATAATGACAACCGAATTTGATAGAATTTTATATAACCTACACCCTTAAATTTTCAAGACTCACGCCCATTTTTCAGTAAACCTGTGTTTTGTGAACGGAACCGCACAGAGCTAACGTTAGTTGTCTATTGCGTCCTTTCATGTGTTGTTTTGGTAACTCACATAGACGTAAATATGCTGAATGTCATCCGAAAGTTAGATCCAGCTGTTGTCTTCCCTGAAGGCAGTCCCAAATGCTGCACAAAAAAGGAACGCTAATGCCGCTGTCTGTTAAGATATGATGTGTTTATTAATAATACATCCATAAACTGTTACAAACAGATTCAATAGAACACATCGCAATAGAAAAACATTTGGTACACCACTTGCTGACATTACTGACCCACTTCCTGTCTGAATATAGGCCTACTTCTCTCTATACAGTAGGTGAAAAACAGATTTTGAAAAAGACCAGTATATCTGAATTCATATGGTGCTTCTGAAATCATATACTGATTGGAATTTGAACTTATTTCATGACGTTAAAAAAGTATGTTCTATATGAATACGGTAGTATGAATAACACCCGCCATGTTGTTATTGTCACGTGACCTACCAGCATCAGTTATGTTGCTTTACTGCTATCAAATCCTCTCCTGTGGCCTCATGGGATAGTAAGGTGTCCATTGAATATGCACTTCAGAATTTCACTGGAAGTAGTAGGTTATCCGGGTACTTTTCACCTTCTGTTTTTCGAATAATTAGAATTCAGACATACTTCTCTTTTGCCATACTGTTTTCATATAGGCTACTATAGGGAAGTATTTGATTTCAGACACAGCGATAATATTCATATGGTGTACTTTCAGCAACTTTGCAAAAATTAACCTCAGTTATTAGTGTTTCCAGATTTGAAAACAATTTCTTCAATGCATTTGCCAGTAAATTCTGGACAGTGTATAGCTAATATTCAGCTCAGTTACTGTACCATGGGACCATTAATATGCGTCACAATTTGTTTTCTTCCTGTTTTTTTCTTTTTGCTAACCCTTCCGCTTTACTACCTTCCAACCTCCTCACATTAATCTTTCTTTATGTTCAGTCTCTCGATCACTTTTCCCCTCCCATCTTTTTCCCCCTCCTCTGTCTCTCTCGCTCTCTCTCTAACATCAGGCCGATAAGGTCTGATGATTTCTAGCTACTCTAGTGCCAGTGACAGGGGACTTCCTGCCGGCTACAGCCCAGGCACCCAGTGACACACTGCCGGGGATTGTGGGAGCTCAGATTTTTTCCCTTGCTTTTTTTCCTTCCTGCTGGCTTCTCATACAGGGTCCTGGTTTCTGTGCTGTATGCTGAGCGTGGGTGTCTCTAGAGTGAAAAAAAAAGGGATCTTGGGAAGTCCTGGGTCGAATCAGAGCACCACTCTTCATCTTCTTCATCTCACATCTCTGCCGCAGAACTACAGCCACTCTAGGGCTGTAGATCACAGACGAGCTGCCTGCTGCTCCAGTAAGATACAGCTTACCGTTTCGGATTGAATTTATTAGGCCTGTCTGATGCTGTAGCCTTTCTGATCTGATGCAATAGTATGCTTTTTGTGAGAGGATAAACTGTAAGATAGAAAGAACAATATATAGTGGATGGATAGATAGATAGATAGATAGATAGATAGATAGATAGATAGATAGATAGATAGAACAACTCAACAACAGATGTTAGAAAGCTAGATGGCTAGAACAATAGACAGAGAATAATAGAATTATAGATTAATAGATGGATAGGTCGATAGAGAGAATGATAGATGGAACAATGGATGGCTAGATAGAACAATAGATATATAGATAGACAGAGATGTATAGATAGATGGATAAATTGATGTATTGATGGATAGATAAATAATAGATAGAAAATAGTAGGATGGATGGATGGAAAGAATGCTAGAACGACAGAACTTTGGAGTTAGACTTCCAAATGGATGTATGGATGAATAGATAGATAGATGACAAAATAGATATAGTTGGATGAATATAGATAGAACAACAGATAGATCGATAGAACCATAGATAGAATGATAGAACGATAGATAGAACAATAGATAGAATGATAGATACATAGAACAATAGATAAAATGATAGAACGATAGAACGATAGATAGATAGAACGATAGATAGAACGATAGATAGACAGACAGACAGACAGACAGATAGAACGATAGATAGATAGAACGATAGAACGATAGATAGAACGATAGATAGATAGATAGATAGACAGACAGACAGACAGATAGAACAATAGATAGATAGAATGATAGAACGATAGATAGATAGATAGACAGACAGAAAGACAGAACGATAGATAGATAGAACGATAGAACGATAGAACGATAGATAGATAGACAGATAGATAGATAGATAGATAGATAGATAGATAGATAGATAGATAGATAAAATTAAATGATAGATGGATAGAACATCCGTCATATAGAACAATATATATATAGATAGAAAAATAGATTGATAGCTGGGTGATAGATAGAACAATAGATATATAGATAATCAGAGAGATGTATAGATAGATGGATAGATGGATGTATTGATGGATAGATAGATAGATGATAGATAGAAGGATGGATGGACAGATGGATGGATAGATGGATGGACGGGCAGGTTGAATGCTAGAACGACAATATGGAGTTAGACTTCCACATGGATGGATGGACAGAACAAGTCAGCACAGCTAAAAAGAGAGAGAGAAAACAGGAAGTTGGCAGATTTGTCAGGTGGGCAGCTCAGTCAGCGCTGAGAGGATGACCAGGGCTGAGAGGACACACCTTGATAACATGGAGAAAGACTGATAGAGGAGACTGAATGAGGACACACAAGTTAAGAGAGAGAGAGAGAGAGAGAGAACCAGGCTGTCAGGTGGGGAGAGAGAAGGATGAAGAGGGAGGAGAGGAGAGGAGAGGAGGGGGTTAGGGGTGTTTGAGTTTGGGGAGTGGACAGCCGGGCTGGCAGGCAGGCAGGCCCATTAAAAATTCAGCAGCGGGGAACAGGCCGGGGATTCACAGTAATTAGATGACAAAACGGCAGGCTCACTGGAGATGAGAGAGAGAAGGGTCACACACAATGCCTCCACCGCGGGGTAATTTGTAAGTGTCAATCACTACCAAGCCATGGAACGAGAGAGCAAAAAAGAGGGAGGGAAGACAAGGGAGGGAAAAAGATGCAGCAGAGGGAAAAGGGTGAAAGGAGAGGAGAGAGGAATACAGAGCTGAGGAGAAAAAACAGGAAGCGGATCAGTTTGACTCATGAACAAATCATTCGAATCAGTTTTTGAGTATGGAAGCTTGTTTCCACCACAGTAGTAAATAAAGGTAACTGTAACTTCTTATCTCAAAATTCTGAAGAAAATTTCAGAACTGCGAGATACTCAGATATTAAAAAAGTCAGAATTGGTACATTTCAAAATTCTGAGAAGAAAAATTAAGATAATGAAATATAAACTCATAATTGCACGAAAAAAGTCACAATTACCAATTACCTTTAGATTTTATTTTCTGGCAGAAAAAAAAAAAACAGAATTGTCAGGTGTAAACTCAAAATTCTGAGAAAAAAAAGCCAGAATCATGAAAACTGCGAGAATCAAGTCAGAATTCTATTTTTTTTTCTTTCTCAGAATTGCAAGAAACAAAATCCAAATTGTGAGATAAAAAGTCGCAATTATTAGTATTTTTTTTTTATTCCATGCTGGAAATGGGCTTCAATAGAATCATCTGATTAATTGAGAAGATTACATGAGGATAAAGAACTGATGATTATTATTTATGCATAGGAAACTATTTAAAATAAATAAATAAATTTAAAATTCTATTATTTATTTATCAATATATAAATATTACAAATTTGTTGCATTGAAATGAAAGCAAACAGAAGCATAAGCAGAGGAAATAAGGTAGGCTACTAAAAAGAGGAGGACAAATTTTGGTTTACAGAGCCTTCTGTAAACTATAAGCAAATTAGAAAACATGTCATATTCTACGATCCACAAAAAGAAGCACAGAGTCACTGATACAATAAACTTGGGGTGACGGTAATGAGGGCAGCCTTTAGAAATGCATTCACCAACCGCCAAGAGGAGGCCATCGCCCTGTGATCTACAGGAGTCTCAAGGCCACAGCAAGTGCATGCCGTGATTCAGGAGTGGCCTTCAGAATTTAGTTTATGTGTTGATTTCAGGTCAATACGGGGCTCACGGATAGAGGCACCTCAAGCAAAACATTGCATGGTAAACCAACACTTTTATCTTTGGTAGCACCTGTGCTTTGCTGAGGTGGTTAAAACCAGACTAGAACATAGTCTGACTCCACTGCATATTCAGTTTGGAAGAAAGATTCGAGAAAACGTAGTGACTGGTAAGAAGGAGAGGTCACGGGATCAGTGCTTCCTTATTATTGGCTGGTTTTGTGTGTGAGAATGCAGAGAAGTGTGAGAGGTTTAGTGAGGGACAGTAGAGGTCAGGGAGACAGGGCTGACTGGCATGTTTCTCGCCACAAAGACACGAGCTCTATTCATTCAGACTCAAAGAACAGCAACACCAGCACAATGAAGCAGGCATGTTAGCATATCTCTACTGACACAGTGCCTCTCACTATCACACGCACATTCTCAAATGTATACACACCGTAGGGTTCTTTTTCTTCGTATATCCACAGGGATTGACTGATTACACAAACACATGCATACACTACAGAACAGTGCAGGAAAACAAGGATTGTGATATAGGTGTTATTCTGTGCCGTTTGTGTTTCCACAACTATAACTGCCAGGAAACTTTTCATATTTTATTTGATATATTAGTGTAATTCAACATCGATTTAAAAAATAAAACCATAATTTTATTTGTTAAATGTTTGTTTTTCAGAAGAATATCAGGTAATTTACATGCCCCAATTCATAACCATGGCATTTTAATGGGTTACAGCCTATAGAATACATATACAATCTAATTATTTTATATATAAGCATGTTTTCACCAAGTAGTTTTTTTTTCCTCCCCTGAACTTTTCTGTTCAACACCGTTATGTTGTGACATTCCCTTTTTAAAAATAATGGTTTGATTTTTCTGACAATTTTTGACAGAGTGACATAATAATAAACAACCAAAACACCACATGGATCAAAGAGTGCATTAAACAGTGCTTATCAGAATTTCATTATGTTTATACTTAACAACCTCTATATTTCAAATTTGTTATGAGGAAAAATATAATCTTGGAACAAAGAACAAAAATACTAATGTGATAACATTTTCTAGTTTTTAGCAATTTTGCACTGACCTTTGACCTCCATTAATTCAACCCCAAAAACATTGAGAGGATTGCCACAAAACCTATTTTGAAAGCAAAATTCCATTTGCCAATTTTATTAAGCATTTTATTAAGGAACGCCAAAACCAAAACAACCAGAATTCACTCTGTTTTCTGTTCAAATTATATATGAACATATGAAGTGTGCAGATGGGTTTGAAATAATGTAGCACTTTAGGTTTAACAGCAATAAACTACTGGTACTTTACCAAGATGCAACCACATATTTGAGATTGTGTATATTATTTTAAGAATTGGATATGTGTTGGCCACTACTCTGAATACTGCTGTGGCAAGCACATCCCTGGTTTGAGGTAGCAAATATGACTTCTTGTTTATCAGTACCTTTTGAAATAATATTTTAAAGCAAGTGCTGAATTCTGTAAATGATCTCAACAGATATACAGTAAAAGATATTTTCAAAACCATGTACTTCCATTTGAACTGATTTGCACCTCAGTTTGCATAGACCGCACTACACGCATAATCGGTGTTCCATAAGCTCAGAGTTAATGAATACACAAGCTTAATTGGATAAATTAAAGTGCATACAGATTTAAAATCAGAAACATAGCCTAAAAATATAAAAATATAACCAGGACAAAGATAGACTTGCACTCTCACCTGGTTAATGAATGAAAGTCTTTTAACGCAGGGTCTCCAAACACCTTTGAATTTTTTTTTAATTACCAAGTGATTAAATTCCCACTTTTCCACCTTGTTTATGAGTTACCTATAATTAACAGCTCGTGAATCCTCACACTGTACTATTTATTTATTCTGTTCTGTTATTTTAATTGTATATTGAATACAGATTAACAGAATGTGTTCATTTTAAAAATAAAACACATACAGACAGGCACACAGAAAGGTCTGGAAATGCCAAGGTCATGGGTTTGAAAATCCTAGAAAATCCTATTTCACCCACATTCTTTATAAAATATATAAAATGGGAACACAGACTGTGTGAAATTGAATAAAGACAATGACATCTTTGCTACATCAGTCACCACATCAAACAAAATTCATGCATTTATTTAAAAAGAAAATCTTTTCAACAAAGATAATCGCTGAGAAACATAGCACAAAGTTGCCTAGTCTTTCATGTCCTTGACGGATGGTTTTGAAAGCATTTGAATGCAACAACTGGACTTGAATACACTGTTAGTTCTCTTTGTTCTGAGAAACACAGGTCAAATCAAACTCCCTCTTCCTTTAGACAGTTGTTAAACTAAGACAAAATAGTTTAACGGAAGAAGCCTTGATGAACAATAAGGGCTGCTGAGGACAAATACAATGTCAGAGGAGTTGTATTATTGCTGTCCACTTGTAAAATAGAGGGGTCTTGTATCACCCTGAAGGGGTATTTTGCAATAATGACCAGCTGACTGCTCATTATCCTGCTTATTACATGGCTAAAGAAAAAAATGGACATGAAATAGCGATTTAATTTAAATTATTTAATCATTAAGAAACAAGAGACAGCAAACTAGCACAACTATATACAAAAATCAGTCACCTGGGCCAGCGGTCAGTTATACGGATAATATATGATCAGAAAATACTGCTATTGACCAATCAGTATCATGTATTCCAGATAGCCGTATAATAATAAATAATACATTTTTCAAGTGATACACTTAAAGCAAAAGCATTAATTGAGCAAACATAAGCACATTTAGACTGTGAGTACAAACATTAGATATTTGTCAACAGAGTCTTTTTAAAATTGACAGCACATAGAAGTGAAATCTTTAAATCACTGTTTAATAAAACAGTGTTTAAATGCAGTTTACTCAATCACAGCTTTGCGGTCATAATGAAACTACTGTCTTTTGTGACACTTCTCTAAAGGCTGTTTCTCCAAAGACTTCAGTGTGTCCTTTTAATTTGTGATGGTTGTCATTCTGACACTGTATATGTGGGTAGTTTACATGAATTACTTCAATACAACAACTTCAACTATTTTAAACAGCATTTTAATCACTATTTTATAACTTTTATGCATGCAGCTTATGACCTTCTATTAACTGAAAGACTACATATTCACTTTTTATCCGTTTGTCACTCACAACTAAAACCTGGAAAAGAGGCTTGAGAGGCAGAGTTTTCTTTACTGTGCTGACATACGTCCTACTGAAACAAAGTTTGGACAGGACACATTTAGTCTGGATTTTTTTAACACATATTTTGTTATCTTTTGAATAAAAATATGTACAGTTTATACATATACTAGGTCACAGCTAAATGATTTCTGAAGGACCATGTGACACTGAAGATTGGGGTAATGGCTGCTAAAAATTCAGCTTTGCCAAAACCAGAATAAGTTATATTTTAAGATGTATTAAAATAGAAAACAGTTATTTTAAATTGTCATCATATTTCATAATATTACTGTTTTACTGTATTTTTGATCAAATAAAATACATCAAAATACATAAAATACATACATACATTAAAAAAAATCATTCTGTGAATCTGTTAAAGTAAACTGACCTCACAACTAAGAATGGACATAAAATGATATACATTCATATCAATTTAAACCTAAAGTCTATGGTTTAAAAAACACGTTATTCACCAACTACCCACATATGTATGTGTGTAAGAGAGAGAGTTGTGTTAATTGAATGTAATTGTTTAATCTCAATGACTGTAAGATCGTGTCTGTCCACTCATTGACTCAGAGGACTAGAATTGAAAGCATATTGGATTTCATTAAGTGTGAAGTGATCTGCTAACCTCTGGATCTCCTCTACATGCAGACGATGGAAACACCGATTTACCCACTTCTCACCTCCAAATTCCACCATTCAGCCATCATCACGTCTTAAAAATGAGACTGAATCATATGATACCCATGATGTTAAACATCACAATCACAAATGAGACATTTCTGGGGTCTTTTAAATAAACAACTGCTGATACAGTGTCAATCTCAAAAAATGGAAGAAGGGAGGACGTTGATGGAGAAAGGAGGAAAAGGGAGGATGAAATAAGCGAGATGGAGGGAGACTGGCTACACTAACTGTCGAGGCAGTTAATATAAGGTTTTGGAGATAAGGCCTTGCAGACAAACATTGACAAAATCAGGCGTTCTCCCGCAAAGCCGGAGCTGTCAGTCAAACTGAGAGACAGGCCAACAATCAGCACTCGCATTCCGATAAGCACGCCAGAGAGCGTGTGCAGAAACTGCATCTACAGACGCACAGTAATGGAGAGGGGGAGTGGAAGGGCACATACAGCAGGAGAGCGAGAGAGAAAGCAAGCACTAGTATGCTAAAGTCTGCACCACGCAGACTAGTACAACAAAAAGAAAACGGAGAAAATGATGATTAAACGACAGGAAAAGTGTCTCCGACAAAAAAAGTGAACAGTTGATAACAGATGTTTCTCATAGTAGCTGTGAGACACCTGAATACCTTCATAGGTTTTATTCAAAAGCTGATGGAGGGCTGAAAGCATTTGTGTGTGTGCAAAATTCAGGGCTCTCGTCAGACCCATCCGTGCCTCATATTTCTCGCACCGAGGGGGAGGGTGAAAGAAGGGAGCGAGAGAAAGGTGTGAGATCAGACTAGTAAAAATAGCACTTCCTCTCTCGGCCTCAACACCTGGGGAAATGCCAGAAGGTGGATGAGGGTGAGACGGACGGAGCGGGAAAACACATCGAGAGACAAAACAGATCAGCATTAAGATTTAAAATCCGAGGTTGGTTTCTAATTGTTTGCTCTCAATAATCAAGTTTCCATCCAGATTTTGCGCTGTTTTGTTATCGACAAAGAGAATATGCATTAAAAAAACTTTGCGACATTTGCTGTCTACAGCCTGTTTCCATCCAACTGGCCTTTTACCGATAAAATGGTGTGCGTGATGACGTCATGCCTAAAAAAACTAATTGTCGCATAAGTTTTGGTGTGTCGCAAAAAAAAATTTGCCCTTGAGCTGTTTCCATACATAACTTCTCCTATTGCGTAAATTATAGGATAGGCTATAAGCCTGTTCTTCATCCATTAGAAACAAAACAGCCTATTGTTAAATTGTATAGGCCTATATCAAATGATTTTTATTAAGTGTCATGAATAGTTTTTTTTTTGTTTGTTTGTTTGTTATAGACTAGATAGATAGGCCACTGTTGATAATCAAGCAATGATCATAAACGGGTGCAGTTGTATTATTATTATTTTTCTGATTAACGTTTATAGGAAACTGAAATGTTCATTTCGGTTATTTTATTTCTCCTAACCAACGGTAGTTAAGCCATATTAACCGTTAACCGACAAGATTGTTAAATTACAATTAAATTAAATTTAAATTGATAGGTGGCTTTGGCCCATTAAAAATACCTAAATTTGTTTTCCAGGGATTAATTTTATACACACAAAAAGCAGCATAAACTACATGAACGTGAGGATTCACATGCACCTGCAGCACTTCTACGAACGGAGAAAAACATAAGCTATTATACATAAAAGAAACAGGCCCATATGTATATTTTTCTAAATAATTAATGAATTAACAAAACGAAAGAAAAAAAACCTGCAACAATTAGCAGCCTATATGCAGAATTTCGGTTCATTTTTGCGATGCACTCTTGAGAAAGCGGCAGTTTGTTTCCTTTATTTCACAAAAGTAGCCTACGTTTTGTTTTTTATTGTGAATGTACACAAATAAAAGAGATATTTTGAATAGTTTTGTATAATGTCTTACTCTTATATGACCACAAATGAAGGAGTAGGCTAGTGTAAGTTGTTTCCATTTTTACAAAAGGGGAAAAAAAACAAGCGATCGTGCCGGCGCCTCACGCGCGCAGTTAAGCATAGCCTACTGACTCCACAACGCAGCCTGTTCAGTGTCATAATAAAATACAGTCAGCCAAACATATTGAAGAAACATGAAAAAAATATTTTACTTCCCCTCACTCCACAACAAATCCTTTAAATTTAACGGTAGAAAGAACGCAGAACAAAACTAGAATAAAATAAGAAGCTAACAAGCCAAAACAAATTAATTTAAACTTTTGTACTTCACGTTCCAATATCCATGTAAAACAAAATGTGCTTGGCATAATATCACGGGGGTATGGTGGTCAAGCTGAAAGGCATGGACTACAGGCTATTTAAACTGAACAGTGCACTGTAAAAAAAAATAAAATAATGTAAAAGTAGGTTAGCCTACTAACATCAAATTAAGATAAGTATGTTTGTGAGGCAGCTCGTCTTTTTCTTACCATGTATAAAATAATTTTAGATTCAACTGAATAATATGAATATGATTTAATGCGCTTATGAACTACTGGGAAACGGTGCTTTAACGTGAGCAACACCATGAACACGGACGCTGCCTATAGGCTAATTCTGTCATGTGACACCAAATTTATTGGCGTTAAAGCCCCTTTTCTCGACAAAAAGTGTTTCCAAACTATTTTTTGCGACATTTGAAGTATCGATAAGGAATTTATGCGCTAAAGTTAAACGGAAAAAGATTTTGTCGACACATGAGAAATTTAATCGATAATTGGCATTTCCATCAGCTATATCGTAAATATTTTAAAGCGCTAAATATTTTTTCGCAAAAAAATCCTTGGATGGAAACCTGGTTACTGTTTCCTTCTGTTTAGGGATTTTTTAGTGAGCTTTTCTGAATCATTGAGTGAATCATTCACTGAATTGATTTGTTCAAAATCACTGACTCATTTAGGAATTAAACTTATGAGTAGATCATTGAATTATTCACTTAATCAAATCTATATATAGTATACTGGCATAAAATTCTTACTATTTCTACCATATATTTAAATGCGGAAATAGTAAGTATGGGGTGCTATTAGACACAATTTCCATCCGAAATCGCATACTCTCTGAGTAGTTATCTTTTTTGAAGCAATTACTTCATTACCATTATAAAATATGTTCTATATAGGATGAATACATGTAGTATGAATGTAATCTGGACTTAGTACATTCATCAGCTGTATTGCTTTACTACCATTTCCAAATCCTCTCCAGTGGCTTCAAGTGTCCTTACAGTACTTTTTGCTTACTGTTTTATGTATACTGTGAATTCGGACATGCAGCTCTTTACACATACTTGTTTTCGCCTACTGTACAGTGAAGTATGGCTATTCGGATACAGCTGAATAACTGTGAATCATTAAATCATTCACTCGACTGAATTATTTTGCTAAAACCTGCTGATGCAACAGTTTAGGCTTCGTTTGGAAAAAAAAATGAATTGTTGACGTGGCAAAAAATATATACCATGTAACTGGCAATATTGTGTCTAAAATGTAAGTTACTCTATTAAATTATTGAACACAGTCGTGATGTTGGTAGGAATATCATATATTATTATATGCGATGTTCATGATAAAGTGATTTTGTCGACAAATGCAATGATGGGCTCAATCTATAATTTTTTTGCACACACTGACTTCTAAAATCTCGAATCATTATCAAACAAAACTATGATCTGCTGCAAATAGAGCTGGAAAGAGCATGTTTTCGTGTACTGTGTAAATAACATGAGGAGATCTATTCACTAGTCATTATCTGGCGAACACATGGAGTACTTTTGATTAGTTTGTGTGCTCTGAGATACAGCGAGCACAATATTGTTTCATAGTGTTCAGACTGAGAGAATGGAGTCTTGTACAGTAAATACATTTGTTTGATGAGGATGTCAGCTGGATATTGAAAAGGACGGCTAGTTTTTCATTTACCGTGTGAGTCTACAGACATACAGGCCTGCGGTTCTTTGTTGCTTGTTCACGCTTGGATATCGACAAATGAGAGTATATGTATATATGTTTTATGATTAGCTAATAGTGGTTTAACAGTTTTGCTCAGTGGCTTTCTAGTATTATCAATGTTAACTTATAAGCCTTGACTTATGATATGATATAGGCCTATTTTAAGAGATCTCGTCTCTGAATAAATTATCACCATCACCACTATGGAAGCATAGAGGCCCATGAATAAACATGCGTATAAACAATGAAAATTACCATAAATCTGCCCTGCTAATGACTAAGGTTAAGTCAAACTCTCAGAAATAGAAACAAACAGTCAAGCAAACAAATATGTTCACAGCAGTGGGAGCGTGCTGGCTGATGGGCCCTTCCCTCTCCACACTGCCAAAGATGTTCACACATAGAAGCATGATGCCACAGGCAGGGCATATGTGGAGGGGGGAAATGAGGTACCAACAATCTCAGCATCCGAGCGCTAAAGTGTCAGTAGAGACACACTGCCCCCTATTGCTGACTTGAGAAGGCAGGTAATCACCCAAACAAGACTCTATGAAAGAAAAAAAACAACATAAATAAACACCTTTCACTCGTGTCACTTACTAAAAATAAAATCAAGCTAATGCGTTTCAGTCATGAAATATGTCTTAAAGAAATATTCCAGGTTAGAGGGGAAAAAAGGCACAAGAAAAGTACAAACCGTCTAACTCATGAACAGTTAAAATACCTCAAATTCCCTGTGCAATCAAAAAAGAAAATGCAATACTCAAAATATAATTTTTTCTGTCTGCTGGTAGCTTCACCAAGACAAATTATATAAAGAAATAAAATATTTGATAAAAACTGAGATAAATTATTTTATTTTTTACTTTTATTGATTTAATTTAATTTTAGCAGGTGTAGAGAGTTCATTCATATTTAACCCAAAATATTTCTTTAGTGACGCTCTCAGTAATTTCGTTCCAAAAGTTTTACCCCTCAAGAACTTTTGACAAAATGATATGCACACATTTCAAACGATTCATTTATCAGTAGCCTAATAAAAGTCGGTTGTCCCTTCATAGAGATCACACGACTGCCTGTTTTCACCAGTTCCACCAAGATAGGTTTGATTTCTGTAGCTTTCAAGTATTCGGATCACTTTAAAAGTACATGTGAACAAAGCAGACAAGCAAACTAAACAATACAAGCATTTTGTTTTATAGCAACAGAGCTCTACGGAAGGGAAGAACTGTCTTTTGTGTGCAACTTCAAAACTTGCACAATGCACAAGGTGTTTTGAATTGATAATTAATGCTTTAAAGCAAACGCGGGGTTACAAAATATGGAGAGGAGTTAATCTACCTGTAGTAGAAATGTAGCACCCGTCGTCTTCCCTACAGAGAGCCAAACACACACACATATTTCAAGGTTTGAGTGTGTGAGCACGTAAAGGGTTAAAGAGGGTTCCTGCTGTGCTCTCTGCTTCTGTGTCTCGGCCCATTACACTTGCCGGAGTACAGCAATATGCCGCCATCAATTACAGCCTGGCTGCACTGCCATCAATACAGAGAGCAGGAGAGAGCAGCGCCACAGCCACATAAACACGACAAACGGCCACATTAAAACCTCCAGCTCACCTCTTTCACTCACTCTCACTCTCTCTCTCTCTCTCTCTCGAGGTTTGAACCTCTCCCGCTTCCTTCGCTGCTCGCACACACATCTATTTTCTTTAGCTCAAGCCCCTCAAGCTCTTTTTCTTTTTCTCCACAAGTGTATGTCTTTGTCCTCATCCCTCTCAGTCTGGCAAACAAAAGCTTTTCTTTTCTATTCCCCACATGAGCACTGCTCTGTTCTTTACTTATGGACCATACTCTTCAAAAATCCGGCGATACCATCGTTGGATTGGTATACCATAAAACCCCTCGCAACCTTTCCAACCATCCTGTCATGGTCTGCTTGTTGCATATACATAGAGAGAGAGAGAGATCAATACATACTGAGATCAATACACAACATCTGACCGACCAGTGGCAGAGAAGCCTTAAAAATACACACACACACGTTTCGCTATTCTTGTGGGGACTCTCATAGGCGTAATGGTTTTTCTGCAGTACAGACCGTATTTTCTATTGCCCTACACCTAAACCTACTCCTTACAGGAAACTTTCTGCATTTTTAGATTTTCAAAAAAGTTAATTGTGTATGATTTATGAGCTTGTTTACCCGTGGGGACCTCA
The DNA here is from genome assembly GCA_021397915.2 of Tor tambroides. Lineage (NCBI taxonomy): Eukaryota > Metazoa > Chordata > Actinopteri > Cypriniformes > Cyprinidae > Tor > Tor tambroides. The sequence goes on along the minus strand of JAFVLL020030721.1, from coordinate 26,655 downwards.
GTTTAGGTTACCAAAAATATGGTAACCATATAGGCCTAGTCAACAAACCCAACTGTCTTTCACTAAAATGGTGAAGGAAAGCCCTACTGATCATTCAGGTGCAGAAAGTTTTTTCTCCCAAAGTGACAAAAGAAAAATAAACTTTTGAAAGACTTACATGTGCAATGCTACGTGTCTTTATGGCCATATTTGTGCAGGAATATCTGAAGGAATTCGCTTTAATCCACTGACCTTGAAAGAGAAAAGACTGTCCATCTGCCATTTAGCAATGAAAAGTAGAGCATAAACCACTTTTGTTCATGCAATTGAATTTGGGCCATATAGGCTACTGTATGCACATAGCAGTTTGTTTCACTGATTGAAACTTCTTTAAACTGTTACACTGCTTCGTTTTGAGGTTGACTTAAGGGTTTAACATTTTTTTTTATTTACTTTTGCCAAAAATCCTAAAAGAATGAAAATCAGAATTCTGTCATATCCCAATAAAGAAAAAATCCCATGGACATACATTTCTACATTTAAACATTATTTCTCCCCCTGAATGTCAGCTTATTTTACCTTTATTTTATCATTTAAAAGTTTGGGGACAGTAATATTTTTGTCAGATTTTTGAATGTGTTTGAAGAAAGGTGTTCATTTGATAAAAAATAAAGTAAAACAGCAATACTGTGAAATATTACAGTGTAAATAAAAAGGTTTCAATTTTAATACATTTTAAAATGTAATATATACCTGAGAGGGCAAAGCTAATTTTTCAGCAGCCATCACTCATACAATTCTTCAAAAATCATTCTATGCTAAGGGGGAAAATAAATAAACATATAATTGGTCTGGATTTTCCTTTGTAATTATTTGTTAAATTTAGCAATACCACTTAATTAAACACGAAATTCTGAACTATCAAGACTGAAACAGTATTTTCTTGTAAAATGTACTCCAATCTTTCACATAAAAAAATGTTTTTCAGTGTAATATGCTGATTTGGAGCTTTAAAGGGATAGTTCACCTTCAGTTCCTGGTCCCCATTGACTTCCATAGTATGGGAAAAAAAACACTATGCAAGTCCATGTGGACTAACTGAAGGTAAACTATCCCTTTAAGAAATTTCTTATTAATATCAGTGTTGAAAACTTAGACATTTTTTCCTAAATTCTTTAATGAATAGAATTTCAAAAGAAAAGCATTTATTTGAAATAATTTTTTTTGCAACAATGTTGAGTCACTTTTGATGGATTTAACAATCCTTGCTGTATAAGTGTGTTTCTTTCTTAAAAAAGAAATATGGTAATATGGAAATATGATATGGTTCACCAGTAAAACAAATTCCTAAAGAAATGCTAAACAAAAAAGAATCACCTAAACACTTACAAGAAAACCTGAAAGTCTTCCCATTTTCTTTCTTCAATGAATCTTTCAGTATATGATCCTTTAATACTAGTTTCACATTATGATTAAAAACATTTACCCCCAGTTTCACAGACCAGGTTTAAGCCTAGTCCTAGACTAAAATGTTAGTCTGAGCTGTTTCAACTGACTGATCTTAAAATATATCAGTGCCTTTGTTTTGTCTCAAGATGCACACCAGTAATGTTTTTTTCTAAAAATCTTTATAAAAATTACTTAAATGTCCTAATTCTGGCTTAGTCTAAGCCCTGTCTGTGAAACCGGGCCATGATCGTAAAGGCCCAATCTGGACTGACATGATTTGAACTCTGGAGTGTTTACTTCTTTAAAACATGCCATTCTCAAGTTGTTCACTTCAAAACATTATTTCTTTATTTTTCAAAAAAAAAAAAAAACATTTTCATATAACTGCATCTCATTACTGAAGAGTAGTCTTTAACCATTGTGCACATCTCAATAGCAAGAGGTCTTACCTTGGCCAACACTGTCACCAAGTGTGACCATACAGTAAAGAAAGTGCAGTGTACAAGCACACAAGTGCTTCCATTGACCCTGGCCCTGTCTTACACAGTACAGCTTCTATAGAGGAAGGCAGTGCAACTAATTCCACCTCATTCAACATGAAATATGAAGTATGCTGATCAAGAGTTCATTCTGGTCAAAATGAATGAAGAGAGCAGTCATAACTCCAGTCAAAGCAACCGCATAATTAAGTGCTTATGTCTTAGCTCTCATCAAGAAATCAAACCACAAAACATTAACTAAGACTTTTCATCAAAAAACAAATACACTCTCATGTTTTGCTTTATACATGATTTATGCATACTATACAAACTGTGCTTCATCATGTAAAGAATTAATGCACAAAATACAATAATTGCTTTTAAAGAGGAATACTCTTTACTAAAAATTGGAGATGCACTTGAAAAAAAAGGATAAAGGAAAACGAAATAAAAAGAAATAACCTTTAAAAAAAAAAAAATGTCCATCTAGACACCGGAGCTTACCTGGACAATTTTGAGTCTTAAACATAAACAGTTTAAAACAGATGTGGTTAACAGCAGCCCAAAGTGGAAGGTTTAAAGATAGCAAAAGATTATCTGTGTTTTTCTCAAATGGTTTTGGTGTGAACATGTAAACTACACTGTGGAAAATATGGCATACTTCCGCTATAGTCTCTATAGGCGAGATGCAAATTTGATACAGAGGTCTCCAGTGAAACACCATAGATATCTCTGAGGAGATCCCTAAAATTACCATTTAAAACCATTTTTGTTTACAGTGAAAAAGTATCTTCCAATTCTACAGGAACCTTCATCAACAGAAAAACGGAGCTTAATTTAAGCAGGTTTGGTATATGTTGTTTAATTCATGAAGAACTTCAGTTAGAGGTGAGCTGAGAAGAGGAGCTGCTGCTGCCTGAGCTCTTGGCACTCTTCTGCCCCCTGGTGGCGCTGACCTGTCGTGGCACTCGCTGGCTAGAGCCATCTCTTGCCGATTTCTCCCCTTGCCCTGAACTTGTTTTACTGCGTACTAAATCACAAATACACAAAGAAGAGACGCTCATAAACATAACACATAAAACACATACATATGTGCCAAGCTCTATCATTTTGAGTTAAAAGTTGCAACAAATCGTTTGTAATTTTTATTTTTTGTGAAATTCAAAAATAAATGTCTGTCTGACATGTTTTAAAAGAAAAGGAACGCTTCAGATGATGCTTCAGTTCAAATAGCAGCATACGCGCATGAACCGATCATCTATTCTGCTTTAACTACTAGATAATTAGTGCAACAGTGCCGGATAACTTCTGCGGACTTGAAGTATTTGTTTTTCACACAGGGATTTGAAAAAGTCTTCATTAAAGAGTTGAGAGCCATGAACCAAACCAGCCAGCTATGACGTGAATCACAACATTATAAACTTTGATTTGAAGCAAAAAGGTATTTGAAAATCAGACAAAAAGACAAAGGTACAAGACTGTACACTTATCAGCTTTAATGAGGGAAAGTACTACAATCCCATGAAGCACTATAACATAATTGAAATAAAAATGATTGATAAATATAAAACTATTGATTTAAAGATTAAAATATGCATACATATAAATATTTAAGTAGTTTGAGAGTGTAGGAAGACTTATTCTATCAAGTCATTCATACCATTGCATTGAAAGAACTAAAGAGTTCTTTTGGCTCTGATCACGGGAATCATGGGTAATGTAATTTCTCTATGAGAAATTCCACAAAACAATTATTTAAAAAAATAAGTTAAAATAATGTGGGCTGACAGCTTCAACAGATTAACAACCGTGTAGCTCACAACTGGTTTGTAAAAGTTTGTAAGTTATCAATAAAAATCAATTCTCCTATGAAGAAAACAAATAGGATTCTGACTGTTGCGCTCTATAGCATGAAAAAAAAAGTAAATATCAGAGTATGTGTTCAAGGATTCAGAATATATGAAAAAATTTACCAAAATGTTTTATATCGCATGTAATCTGTCAGTGTTTCAATAAAAAACAGGAAAGTCAGTATTCAGTGTTCACAGCTTGTTATGTAGGAAAATGATTAAAGAAGAGCATATCAATAAAATATAATATTAGAAAATCATTACTTTATTTTTGATGCATGAATAAAATTTCTAATTTTGTCATTCAAAATTATAACACACAGACACCATTTAAATTATATTTTGACCAGATTGAAGTATAAATGTAATTACACCAGTAGAGAACTAAAGCTGCAAAATGTGTTTCAGGGTCAAAACAACTCAAAATGATGGAGAAGGTCACATATGAGGGAAATTTTGTTGATTAGGTGACACCAAGATGATTTATAACAAATCAGTTGTCTTCAGTGTAGAAAATCAGTGATGAAGTGGCAAACGCCATCCATTTATGAAGTTGACAGTCACATGCATGCTTTTCAGTGTTGGTGGCAGACAATTTTGCAGGATGGTGATTTACTAGTGCATTACAGTGTCACATTCGACACACGCCATTAACAGACATTCATTTACCATGAGAAGCAGAGGACTCTATAGCTGGATGAGAGTCACAGAGTCCATGAGACACATGAAGGAAGCAGATCTGGGGCATTTCACCCCCATATTTGGAGCATTGAGCCCGCAAATCGCAGGCACAATCGGTGAGGCATGAGAATGAGAACAGATATACGGCACTATGAAGCTGAGGCAGGAATTAGTAATGTCAGCATGAGAAATGTGCTGCAATAGTTCATGGGAGTGAAGAGAAGACCTTGAACTCGCAAGCATCGGGATTAATAAAAGGATGAGAGAACCAAGCTAAGAGAGTGAGAAGAAAAACCTTGAGAAACAGGAGCGCTCGTGTCACCCGCACTGTAGACCACTATCTTAGCCCCTCCCCTAGGTGGGCGGGACACAGATGCAGAGGGAGGGGCTGCAGTTTTAGCACTCTTTCCTGAGACCACACTCTCCTCTTCTATAGGAAGTCACACACAGATTACCAAAAAGGACAGCTGGAGTTCAAAAGTACCATCAGAACAACACAGAAGTTGCTTTGTATTGGACAACACCTATTTTCCAACTCAAATCATGTAATTCTGTGGCATATTATGCTTTGGTCTTCATGACTTTTACATATGTAGCACTCACCTCTAGACTCTGAAGGCGCAGTGGCGGTGTGGGATGCTGTGGATGTGTCATTGGTGGATGTTTCAGAGATCTTCTGTCCTGCACACATGGTCTTTAGGGTCTGAAAGACTGCCAGAGGAGCAACGTTCATCTTTAACAGGTCCAATATGATCCTGTAGCAGAGCGAGATGGGCCATTTAGAATCATGCAACATTAACTGATAAAAACTGCTAACTCAGTAAAGGAGGTTGTGCTACAGTGATTTTACTGTATTCTTATTTCTTTTATGAAAGTGGCAACAGTAATGGGATTAAAGTCAGCAGTGTTCAATAAAAAAAGTATTAATATTAATAAGAAAACAAACCACACAAAGTCATATGGTTTATTATTCTAATTGTGGGTGGTTCAGTACAGTTGTAGTTTTAAGTCAAAGTTTTAATTAATTTGTTGTGCATGTGTTTGTGTGTTTTTAATGTCTATATAGTTTTGATGTGGAAAATGAGTAATGCTGCCTTGGAAATAAAACAATTTTACTTTTTTAAAAAACAATTTTATTTTAGTTAACTTTTTTTTGTTTGTTTTTAAATATAACAACCCTGCTTCGTCCACACCTCACCAAATCAAAGTTTAAAAGTACTAATGGAAAATTGAAATTATTTCCGCAAACTGGTCAAATTAGTCAGAAAGCTGTTAACCTACCTCATTATGAGCCAGACCAAAGACTATACATATTAAAAGATGGTTCGTTCCTATGACTTACGAATGAGAGAAACTGCAATGTGCAATATGGCAGAATATGTCCCGCCTTCTAAATGAAAGAGCCAGTCGCTGATTGGTAAAGTCACTGTGTCACTGCAGCTGGAAGCTCCAGTTCCCATAGATTATGACTGCACATGCGCATTGGCTAGCTTGAAAAATAAGCTTTTTTGACATATTTGAGCATAAAGAACAACATTTACGGCGTAGTTCATTTCAGATTTTGTTGCCGAGTTGAAATATGTAATTTAATTGAGAGTTCAGCTGCCCGGAGGCGTTGCAAATGTGGCCTGCCAAATGAACAGACTTTCTTTGAAAGGGAATTTGGCCAGACATTATTTAAAAAAAAAGACATATCGTGGTTCAGCGAGTTAGTGACTGGAGAATGGCTTTGACCGATTCTGACAAATTGACAGTTCAACTGATTAATTCAGCGTTTCCCAGTCCCAGTCCAGAAACGCTGGATTAATTTAAAGGGACACTTCACCCAAAAATGAATTCTGTCATTAATTACTCACCCTCACATCTCATGTTTATTGAACTACTGATGTCGCATGGACTATTTTAACGATGTCCTAACTACATTTCTGGGCCTTGAACATGTCAGTGGCAATGCTGTCTATGGAGGGTCAGAAAGCTCTCGAATTTCATCAAAAATATCTTAATTTGTCTTCCGAAGATAAACAGAGGTCTTACAGGTTTGGAACAACAAGAGGTTGAGGAATTAATGACAGAATTTTCATTGTTGGGTTAACTATCCCTTTAAAAGGTCTGACTCAAAGTTTCTTTGACAAATCAATTCTCTATTCATGCACTGGTCAATTTTGAGCTAATTTGTTTCCAGTCTTCTTTCAGGCTAGTAGAAAGAAAACACACATAAAATACACATTTAGGTATTACACTTTATCTGTTTGCATTTATAGATTTCAATAACAATATGTTTTCTCAGAATAAGTTTTTTTCTCATGCACTGAGCAGAAATCTCCACCTCAGCAGCTGAAGGTTTGCAAATGTATGGCCATGAATTATGATACAGGTCTAGAAATGTATGGATATTTAATCCTATAATGATTCATTTACATATTTCAACAACAGAGAACTTGTAATACAAAATAATGTAATGTGATTAATCAACTAAAAGAATAGTGATATTTATTTTTATTACCCTATTCACCTATGGTGTCGGTACTGACACTATATACGTTTTAAATTTGATTTTGTGGGGCTCACTTGAAAACCTCTTGATCAATGACTATCCCAGCAGCCTGAGTGAGCTCGAACAGCTCAGTCTCCTCCGCATTTAGGACCTTTTTCTTCTTGATGCTGTATTTCTGCACATTCCCGCTGACGGTCACGCTCAGAGAGGGGGAATCCGGGGCTGATGGCATCGCGCCGGGCTGCGCTGACTGTGACATATGCGTCACCTAAACACTATAAAACAGGAAATCATACAGACAGCAATCACAAAACAATCATGCATTTCTGTCAGAGCTTACCGATCCTGTAAGTTCCACGGAAACACTAGTGTCCTCTCATGAAATGTATTTAAAATCAAGTGATACGTGGTGGGGTGTCCTACACTGGTGAATGGCCTCTTTTATGGTAAAATATTATTATAAATGTTGCACAGAAACAACCAAGCTTGACGCATATAACGTTAAGTGATTGTGCACATATAACTGCATAGCTACCACATAAATTACATACTGAATTCGATAATGACACTTCCTGTTCCGTTCCTGTTTATATTTTACACTGACATGTTGTTTAAGCTTGAAATAAAACGATAAAGTTTAACATAATACTCACAATAGTGCACTAGTGAATTGCCCGCGTCCTTCCTCCCCAGCTTTGTTGTATTGCTTAATAAACACAAAGTAGCATTACTTACTGCCACCATCTGGTCTGGAGAAGGCGTTGGCGGGTGTCTTCCTCTAGAAGGCGCTAGCCAACAGACTCTCTTTGCACATTCAAAACTTTAAGTAATTGCAACGTCTAGTATGTACAACGATTAACACTTTGACCATAACCATAATATAAAAGCTAAGATTACATAAAAGTCAACAGCGAGGAAAAAAAAATGAACAGCTAGCATGTGAAACGCTGCTGTGTTTGTGGTGTTTCAGCAGTGGCCTGAGAAATAGTTTACAACCGAACAATGACACTGAGCATATTTTATAGCTATTGAAATGAAAATACAAATATGAGAATTATTTTCAGTTACCCAGTGCCAAACATACACAGTAGTCACACGCTGAATGCTGAGATGTAAAAATTCAGTAAACTTAAATTAATCCCCCATGAATCACATTCTAATCCCAGAAACTATTATGTTCATCTCAGTGGATGAATTCGTAAAATAAAGAATATCAGACTAACACCCGACATACAAATGTATATATATATATATATATATATATATATATATATATATATATATATATATATATATATATATATATATATATATTAGTGCTGTCAAACGATTAATCGCATCCAAAATAAGTTTTTGTTTACATAATATATGTGTGTGCTGTGTGTTTCTATTATGTATATATAAATACACACACTTGCACATATATATTTAAGAAAAATATGTTGTTTATATATTAAATATATTTATATGATATAAATTATATGAATAAAAATATATACATGTAAATACACTAAATACAATTAAACACACATACCGTATATATTTAGAAAATATTTACATGTATATATTTTTATTCATATAATTTATATCATATATAAATATATTTAATATATAAACAACATATTTTTCTTAAATATATATGTGCAAGTGTGTGTATTTATATACATAATAAATATACACAGTACACAAACATATATTAGGTAAACAAAAACTTTTATTTTGGATGCGATTAATCGTTTGACAGCACTAATATATATTTATATATAAATAGATATTAAACAAAAAAGCCCAGACAGGACAATCATTATGCCCCAAACAGGACAATCATTATGCCAATAACCCATCAAAACTTGACAACCCAACATAAAAACGTTTTTCCATAATCTCATAATAGTTCATCACAGAATTTTTACTTTATGAATTTATGGTTAGTTACATGGTTCTGTTTTTGCTCAAAGAACATCAGAAATAAATCCTATGCTTTAATCCTACACATTGTTTGAGTGACAAAAGCATATGAGTACATCAGAAAGCGCTGACAAAACTATCAATTAACATATAAATAAGCATGGAAAAGGTTAAAAATATTTTAACATGGAAATTTTATTTATATTATGCCAAATTACATACATTATAAAGATCATTCTGTATCCCCCAGGAAATGTGTGGCAAAGGTAACAGCAATTGTTAAGAGGAATGGAGACAAGTGTGTTTTTAATGTCAAGTCATTTTCAGCTTACTCTCTGTACTTTGCTTTCAGTCATCTCTTCTGAGTCATCCGCTGAGCTGCGCTTCTTAGATGACACAAGGGACAATGACACTTCCTGTTTATCCTCTAAAACCTTAGATGTAGTCAAGCCAGTGTTTGGCAAATCTAAGTCCAAGCAGGGGCTCTCCAAACAGTGCATTGCATTGGCTGGTACTAGTTCAAGCTCTGTGGATTTTAGTGCCTCGTGTTGCTCAGTTTGTAGTTGCACATCCATATCCTCCAGTCCTGTTAAAGTGCCACTGATGGCTTCAGTTTGTGGCTCCTCTGATTCTACATTGAGCTCCAGAGCCCCCTTGTGGCCATTGATAGACATGTTATCTGCTCCTGACAGGATCTCCCTCCTGAGTGAGGCCAGCTGGGCCTGCAGGAGCTCTTTGTGCTGAGCTTCAAGGTTTTCCAGCTAACAATATAAAAAACAAAACAAAATAAGTCAGTTTCACCCTGGAATAATATACATTTTAACTAGCCCAGGCCTGTACATTCAGAACACTTACAAGCTTGGCCACCTTCTGTTGGCTGTGATCTGGACATTGATAAGCTTGCAGTTCCTCAAACATCCTTACGTTAGACTGAACCAGGCTTGCAACCTAAAAATAAAATAGAAGGGATGCAAAGGAAAACTGAATTCTAGCAATTGTACACATGAATGTGTATGATCTGCAGTTAAAACTCAAAGGAAAATATTAATTAAAAGAATATTTATATATGTATGTGTGTGTGTGTGTGTGTGTGTGTTGTTCACATTGTCATTTGGAGGTGAAACTACTTTCTAGACGGATGAAGATACACTACCATTAAAAAGTTCATAAGACTCTTTTGAAGGAAGTCTCTCATCAAGGCTATATTTATTTGATTAACATATACAGTAAAAATTGTATTATTGTGAAATATTATTACAATTTAAAACAACAGCTTTCTATTTAAAAAAATATATTTTCAAATGTAATTTATTCCTGTGATGGCCAAGTTGAATTTTCAGCATAATTACTTCAGTCTTCAGTGTCACGTGATCCTTCAGAAATCATTCTATTATGCCGATTGGCTGCTTAATATTTCTTATTGTTTAAAACAGGTAATATTTTTGAGGAAACCAAAATACAACTTTTTTTTGATGAACATGAAACTTTCACTTTTGAACTGTCACTTCAGTATGATAGATGAAATATGAGTGGTATTGCTTGCTTGGCTAACCATCCATTGTAAGTGTATTTACTGTCAACATGTGTCCCATGTGTTTATACAACAGGGCAATTTAAAATTATTGTGTGGTGAATGACAACATACCACAAATGAGCTACATCAAAAAATGAAACAAAACATTGAATTTTACATCAGTGGAAGTTAGAAATACAATAAGTAAGGAACAACTGATGATAGACTGTTGAATTATTTGAAAATAATGTACACCCGAGGTGGCGTTACACCTTGGGTGTGCATTATTTTCCAATAATTCAACAGAAAAGAGTCAATTATTCCATAAATACTATGGTTACCACCCCTCTAGAAATTGTTCAGGATGTATTTCAAGACATTCATCAGGTTTTAGTCCTTAAAACACTTGCATGTAGGACTAATTTCTTGCGCAAATCATCACACGCCTCTGTTGCCAATTCCAAAACGTCAATTTAGAGGGAGTAACGGAGGCTTGAGCCGTTGATAGCAGACTAATCTTGTATTAATGCAGATTTTAGAGAGAGAGAGAGAGAGAAATTAAGCAGGTATACCTGTTCTTTGAGCTGTTTAATCTCAGCTCGTAGTGTCCTCTCCATACACTCCTTCTCCTGATGTAGTGTGTCGATCTGCTGGTGGAGCTCCAGGAGTCGTTTCTGTAACAGGGTCTGTTCCAAACTTTCTGCCTCCTGAAATTAAAGCAACAATATTTTTTTTGACAGCTCTTACAAGAGATCTACAAAACCAGAAGACTTAATAAAGTACATGAATAATGTATACTACTGTTAAAAATTTGGGGGTTGCTAATAATGTTGTCGCTTACTTTTAACAGTAGTGTATGTAAGGAATACTAATAGCAGAGCTGCATTAATAATAAGGCACCTACTATTTTGTTTGTAATTTTGAAGTTTCACAAAACATTAATCGTGAAGTGCCATGAAATAGTGATATGTTCAATGATTCGCGTTAATATTGTTCACCTGTTCAGTGAGGATACCAGTAGCTGTGTCATAGATCACACTGTTTCCCTGTCCATCAGGGTCCATAAGAACAAGAGTCTGAGTCCCATCAGATGAATTCTGGGAAGACCCCACCTCTTCCTCAGCACCCAATGGGATTCCATTTCTCTCACCGTCTTCCTTCAAACACAGAAAGGAGAGGTCAACAACAAAACTTCAAGGCAAACACCAAAATGGTTCATGCCCAAAACAATGCTTTGTGATTTTGTCTACCTTTGGCTCCACAGTCAGTAGGGTTTCAGTGCCAGTGGTCAGGATGGGCTGAGTTAAGATGGATCCAATGCTAGTGCCATCTCCACCCGGTCCAAGACTAACCGCCAGCCCTTCATAGGCTTTAGCATGAGCCTCTGAGCTCTCGCCATAATACTGTCGGCAGTTCACATTCTAGGACAGCACATGTGCAAACATGATCAAAAAATGCCTTATCCAAAGTGGAAATCAGATTTAACCCAGGGTTATCCACCTTTACCTGTGTGACTTGGATCTGGAATGTGGTGTGGGGATTTCGGAAGTGTGTTTTATAGTGTTTGATGGCCTCGTCCCTCCTGTTGAAACCATTTCTACAGCGGTAACAGTGCCAGTGTGCACCTTTAAACCGTTTTTCTCCTTTAATAGTGCCCACAATCTCACAGTGGATACAGCAGCGCAGCACCTTCAAGCCTGTCCATAAAAAAATGAGAGAGATTGAAAAAATGTCTCCAAAGGACATGAATCACATGTGAGTCTTTAGTCTCATTGTGCCTCACCTGCAAAGTCAATGCCTTTGTCCACGTGTTTGATGCGGAAGTGAGCTCGCAGGATGACGGGATCTTGGTAAGCCTCAGCCACAGAACAGAGCGGGCAGTGCATGTGCACTCCTTTTTCCTGCCCTAAACACTTTTCATCCTGACACAGCACAGGTGTGTATGTATGTTCTGTTCCTCTGACACGAACCGAGGGATGGGCCTAGAAAAATAAATGCAGACAGCTAGTGAATGAGAATAGATTATAATGAATAAGTAGCCCTATTTCAATGTGTATCACTTCCTTGCTAACAGCTGTTTAGGACCAGTGCTGACTTGACTTGAAATAAACACATAATTTTTTTGTTTCTGAATACATAAAGCATTTTATTTTGTTTTAACTGGGACAAATCTGTGACTAGAGGTTGCTGTTCATTAAATGTTCTTGTGAGAGCACATCTGGTGCTCATGCACATTACTGTCAGAGTGAAGGGGGAAACTGCTGAGGCTGCAGAAAAACAGATGCATGGAGTGAGTGGTGAGGTAAAACAGGTTCAATTACTTCAAAATATATCCTTTCAGACAAGTTGCCCAAGAGTTACCGCTTGCTCTGTCATTATTATTTTTTTACCATTCTGCTGCAGATGTACAGCAGGGTCACCAAATCTATCAAGGCAGTATGAAAGTTCCTTGAAATATGTTACCCAAATTCACTCTGGTGATGTCTAACCCCCTCTATTTTAAATCCTAGAATGAATTTTGCTCTAATGTGAACAGATGCAGATGTAAAGCAGGGTCACCAAACATGACAAGGCAGGGTTACACCTTACCGAAAACCGTTACCCCCCTTTATTTCACACAGAATGGCTTTAACGTTGCCCAGATTCACTCTGCTGATTTCTAACACTCTCTAATTTATATCTTAGCATGCATTTTGATCTGATGTGAACAGCTGCATATACACATCAGGGTCACCCAGTCTGACAAGGCAGCATTAAAGGTTATCAAAATCTGTTACTCCTCTTATTAGAAACGCTATGGCTTTAATGTTACCCAGAAACACTCTGGTAATGTCTAAACTCTTCTATTTTATATCCTAGATAGCATTTTGGTCTGATGTGAACAGATGAAGGTTAAATTCATCAGGGCCACCAAATCTGACAAGGCAACATGAGATGTTACCAACATGTGTTACCCCCTCTATTTCACACACAAACTTTATAAATAGCCCTAATTATGTAGTTTATTTAGTTCGAATAAACATGCAAAACGTATTTACACATTATAATTTGAACTGCAGATCGCTTCACACATTTACATTTTGTTTTAACACACATTTCGTCAATCTTTAAGAGCCCCTTGTGGTAAAAATAAGCATTGCCGCTGAAAACCAATGAAACTTGGCCCATGGCGTTAGGTTTAACATTATAAGAAATTATTACCACCGTTATCTCAAGTTCTCGTTTGCAAAATTATTTATGTACACGTTGAAGATGAATTACATTTGTTTAAATGAGCCTAAAGCATCACTAACAATTGTATTTACATGTATTTCACAAGGCCTGCAACTATCTCAATGAATAAAATAATGGGTCGTTATAAAATCATATTAATAATATTACGTTGATTATGCAAGTCTTGACTACTGCACTGAATCACGTTGGTCCAAAAACTTTAAAGCTGCAAGCAGCTTTTGCACACTTAATCAAGCTAACAACTTTAGCAAGCTAACACAAAACTCACAGCATTTCACGTTTAACCTTTCACTCACCACAAAAGCGGACATGCTTTTGATATTATATAGAAATCCGACTTAAATTCCGCTATCCGCCAGCGTTTGTCGTAATCTTTAGCCTATGAAACATCCCATTTCAGAGCGCTTGTGTGTGGTTCGTCATCTGTGTGTACACACATTCACCTGCGAGTTTCCAGTCACATAACACTGATGAATGCAACGACGAGCTATCGGTCTTAGAGTTCAACGTAAATGAATTTCATTGGCCGCCATTAGTTTTGGTGGGATTTTAAACCAATCAGCACCGTAAGCGATGAATAAGGGATGTCGGTGCCAACACAACGATGGGTGCACGTAACATAATGTTACACTCGTATAAAATGAAAAAATCCAATATATTAACTATACACAAATCTTTAAAGCAGCCTTAAGGTTCAGACACGTTAGTGTTTTATTTAAATTACTAATAGTGTTTCTATAGGCCTACTATTTATATATATTTTTTACGAATTATTAGAGTATAGTTAAGGATGTGTAGTTTAAAAAAATTGCTATAAGAAAAATATTTTGCTGAAGTAACATTACATTTTATGATGTCCTACATATCTAAAGAATGTAATTCACCTAAACTCACTACGTTCACAAGGGGATGTAGCTCAGTGGTAGAGCGCATGCTTTGCATGTATGAGGCCCCGGGTTCAATCCCCGGCATCTCCACTTTTCTTCACAACTACATAATAACTCGAATATATGCAACACCATCACAATGTAAACTATAAAACAGATAGATACACCAAAAAATGAACGTGGAAGGCAATATATAGCAAGTTTAAGATTTTTATTGCAATTTTCTTACTAACCACAAGAGGTCTGTCTCTCATATTGATAAGGTTCTAGTGCATGTCAATCAACTGGGCACTCAATTTGTTTTGGATGTGTAAATGAAGCAAGCAAGCAGAAAACCAGTCAGCTGCCACAGTGTAGTCAAAAAGTGATTTGTATAATTGTGATATACACATGTTTCTTCTTGTTTACTCCAGTCTTCATCTCGCATCTGTCAGCAAAGGCTACAAATCACATTAAAAGAAAACAAATTCAGCCATTGCCCCTCTATTCAGCACTTAATGTTCATTTTTAATGTTATAAAAGCAAAATTTTACAAAATTAAAAATAAAAATGTAGACAACAAATATACACTATGCAAATGTTTTAAAAATGTATCTTATGCTCACCAAGGCTGCATTTATTTGACCAAAAAATACATTAAAAACAGTAATATTGTAAAATATTGTTACAATTTGAAATAACTGTTTCCATTTTAATATATTTTAAAATGCCCTTTATTCCTGTGATTGCAAAGCTGAAGTGATCCTTCACCTGATCCTTCAGAAATTATTCTAATATGCTTATTTTAATAAAAAGTTCAAAAGAACAGCATTTATTTGAAATAGAAACCTTTTGAAATCTTTTTAAATAATAAATGTATCTACATACTGTCAATTTTTTATCAATTTAATGCATACTTGCTGAATAAAAGTATTAAGTAAAAACAAAAAACAAACAAACAAAGCAATAACTTCCTGACCTCAAATTTTTAAACAGTAGTGTTTATTCTTACAATTCATTTTTGGCATCTAAAGTGGATGTCATCATACTTACTCTGTCAGTTTCATTCTCAGACTCTGGATTCTTCCATTTCTGACTGGACAGAAGACTCAGCACAAACAATCCAAAAATAACAACTGCAATGCCTAATGAGTTTGCAAACAGAGCTTCAGCAGGCAGTGCCGTATATGGTTTGGTATTGCTTCCATTTCTCCCATTTCTGCTGAGACATAATCGGTTGGAAACACTGAAACAGCTACAAACACCTCAGCCATTATAAAAACAGACCATTAGAGGATGGTTTCACCATAATGAGAGCCCCCTACACAACTAATTCAAAGAGAAAACATATTATTATGTATCTGAATAAGATAAATCACAGCCATTTCTCGCAGCTACAGGGTTGTGATAATAGGATCGTCACTCACAGTGTCAGCAGTAGTTTTTCATTGATCCCAGACAGGCTGGTGATGAGACTCAGGATGAAGATGGCAATGCCCATCCAGATGTGAAGAGGTTTCAGACGGGCTCTAAAAGCCAAAGGGGTCCAGGGCAACAAGAAAGCACAAAGACCCACAAACCACTATTCAATCAGAGGAGAAAGGCACAGGAGACCATTTCAAGCATCATTTCTTTAAAATTTGATGGAGTAGAACATACTCATGGAGCTTTATCAAGCATGAAGCAATGAAAATACTGTGACATCAATCAGGCTTGACCATGTATACTATACCTGCAAAGTGAATAGGGCCACTGTGGAGATCCCAGTCCAGCTGTGTAATGAATACAGATGAGGGATGTTGTTGGCAGTGTGAAAATCAAAGGCCGCACATAATCCTAGCACAGACAGCACCACGGCCACAAACAACAGCCCTGCATGGGTCCGCTTACACCACCACCGGCTCCAGGTGAGAGGAACACGGTACAGGAGTATGGCTGAGAAAGAGAAACGGACACATTGAGAGAAGGACTGAGAAAAAAAAAAAGAAAACAGTAAAAACACATATTCAGAGAAAGTGTTTTTGGACATGGTTTAAACGCTGACTGTACCTTTTTTTTTTGACATGTATTAAAGTAATATGCCTGGAATTAATTTTTTTTCTGGAATTTTTTCTTTTCAAAGATTTCAGGTCAGTAAGATTTTTTTTTAATTACTTTTTATTTATTTGTTTTATTATTATTTTTTAAAATAAAAAATAAAGCAAAGGCACATTAAATTGGTCAAAAGTGGCAGTAAAGATTTATAATGTAAAAAAATTATATTTCAAATAAATGCTGTTCTTTCTATTCATCTATATCTATCTATATATATTTATACACACACACACACACACACACACACACATGCATGTATATATATATTTTGCTATATATATAACTATTTCCACTAAAATATCATAATAAGAAATATTTCTTGAGCAACCAAATAAGCATATTAGAATGATTTCTGAAGGATCATGTGACACTAAAGACTACTAGCTGCTGAAAATTCAGCTTTACCATCACAGGAATCACATTTTAAAATATATTAAAAAAGAAAACAGTTATCTTACACTGTAGTAATATTTGACAATATTTCTGTTATTACTGTATTTTTGATCAAATAAATGCAGAATTGGTGAACATAAGAGACTTCTTTCAAATACATTAAAAAATCTTATTGACCTCAAACTAGTAGTGTAGCGTCATTGTAGTGTTAATAATAATATGAAATATGAAAATGGTAATCAGTCTCATGGCATCAAATATAATAATAATATACCTTCGATTGTTTACCTTTTTCCCACGTAATTCTTTACCTCTGAGTTTCAAAACATTTCACAGCTAGAACTAAAAATAACGTTTATTGAATACTGTACCACATCTCTACATCTATAGCCTACTTCACAAACAAACAGCTTTCACTCACTATTCATATCGCAAATTAGCCTAACTTCGCCATACGCAGCTTGAAAGACTGTCCATTAGAGACGAGCACAGCTGTTTGTGTTTAATTAAATTCCTGTTATATTATTACGCATCTACCTGTAGTTAAATTTGGTGGAAAATATTACTTGCACGCTTCAGATACGTTAGGGCGCTTGTTAAGTGTGTGACAGATCCCATCAGGTTCGACAAAAAAAAGAACGTATTTGGACGTCATGTAAGTTGTAGGCTATGTAAACGATGACAGACTTTTTTTTTTTCTTTTTTTTTTCTTGAGGGGTACTATTTTTTCAAAGAAATATCTCAATTTGCTTTACATGTCATCTCACTTCCGTCTTAAAACAAATGTGATATTAACAGAAATAATTTCTGATTCTTTCCTATAGGAATATTTGTAATGTAGCAACAGAAGTGTTTCCTCTCACCATTTCCATACAGCACCACGAGACTTGTCACCATGAGGACCGGGTGCCAGTTAAACTGCAAAAAAGATCCATCCCAGGCAAATCCTCCTCTCCAGATCCCACTCCACAGACACACGAACATCACACACAAAACCCCGAGCCACACGCTCAGCACGTAGAAGAACACAGGGACATGCATCTAAAACAAGAGACAAAGAAAATTACTGGATAAAATGTATCTTTATTTAAATAAATTAAGGTTTTCATCTTAGCTTTCAATTCTTCAGCCAATACCTGGGGTGTCTAAGCTGTGTAATGGCAAAAGCGTATTATTTAAATTCTTTAATTACAAAATTCTTACCTTTCTTTTTATGTTCAAGTCATTCAGTGTGCGTTTCTCTCTATGACTTTCTTTTAAGTCCAACCCCAGATTTTTGAGAGATGTTATGCAAGTCATGGTCATGCTGTTAACTCATTCTCCTTGAAAGTTTAAAAGACGTTTTGTTGTGCTTGAAGTGTCTACATAATATAACGGTGTCTCAAGGAATATATAGTGATATTATACAAATGGGGGAAAAAAAGTTCTATAAACTGTTTTATACAGGCTTATACCATTTCAGGATTTCTGGCTTATAACAAAGGCTTTCTTGCACCCACAATATTTACAAAGGCGAAAATAACTTCTTTTTTTTTTTTTATTCAAAACTTAAAATATTACAGTAATTTCTCTGAGTTGAGTACTGCTGTTCTTTAGGCCATTGCTTTAGGTACCAAACCATTATAAATAATAAATGGCAAATACCACTGAAGTTCTAAATACAGAATACATTGCAAATTTGTCTTTTTTGCTGTGTCATACAGACATTAGAGCCCACAAAGGCGTTAGTGTCACTCTGTAATGAAGCGTGTCTTCAGAAATTTTATGATGCCACGCTTGATGTTCTTTCACATAAGCTGTCGTGAGAGCAGATACAATGCAAATTCAACATGATACGTCTTTTAAAATGCCAATAAGAGTTGACTATCTTACTCAACCTTTATCTAAATGGCACGTTTCTCCACACTGGACAGGAGACGTGAACTAAATGGCTGGCATTATCCAGGAATTGACGTAAAGAATTTAAGATGGAGATGACTGTAATTTATAGGTCATAATAAAAGTACAGCATCTGTAAAAGTACTGGGTGGCCTTCATCTGCCAGTCACTTACTTACATTTGCATGAAATCAACCCATGTGAGCGAATGATAGTGTGTTTTCTTATAGTGTGCCATTTTCTCACTTTTTGAATTAGAGAAATTGTTAGTCTGCCAGAAGTCACACGGTGTATTTTCATGGTCATGTAATGTTCTTGCTGCTTTTAAAAACACAAGATGTACAAAGATCGACATTGTTCAGCTATATTTATTGACTCGTTCTGAAAAGCAACTGCGGATGCATTTACCGAAGATATATTAAACTTAATGGTGAAATACAACAAAAGAGGGTGACTCATATAGTGAAGCAAACAAACAGACAGTGTGTCTAACTCATCATATATCATATATTAAGACTGAAGCTACATAAGATAAAGGCATGCAGAGACAGACGTGCTTAATGCAGATTTCCTTATCGTCCTCCTCTTCAATGAACAGTGAAATATACTGGTTCTTTTCCCAAGGGAGCTCACCGTTTTCAGAAATTAGAATACGGTAGCTTGGGACGTCGAGTCGAAAGCAGAACTTTTTTATTGCAGAATGTAGCAGCAGGGTATCCATGCTTTGGCCATTGTATTTTGTAATGAAGGCTTCAATGTCCAGCTTCTCTTGGCTTATAAAGGCTCGAATATTCCTGCTGCTCCTGCTTATCACATTCGTTTTAGCATTGTCACTGCCCATTGTCTGCAATATTCCTAACGATACAGAATACAAAATGTGTATTGCAAACATCAAATATAACAGCATCAGTTGTACAGCGTAAGTAACCAGGGTTTTAGAACTGAATTAAGAACGCCTTTTAAATTTCAATTAAATTCCTGGATTTGAATTGAGGTGGTGTGCAGGATTGCAATTCAAATTTAAATGTAAGGAAGTAGAACAAAATGAATTGAAATTCAAAAAATACTGTCATTTTTAAACAGCAAAGTCTGTTAAGACAACTTTGAATGTCAACTTTATAAAGCATTTTGTACTGGAAAAAAGCTTAAAAACCTTGAAACCTGAAGTTGTAAAGACCCAACAACAATATATAGAGCAACAGATAAAATGGAGCTAGATAGAACAATAGATAGAAAACTGAATGAATGAATTGTACAATATAGTTAGATTTAGAAGTTCTAAAAACATGATATAATAACCATTATATAAGACCTAAAAGTCAACGCTGACTCAGCAGTGGCTTTGGACTTCATGTTACGCAACCATAACTGTAAGCAGCAAAAACAAGTATGTCATAGGATGGACCCCATCTGTGACCACTGCTGATGAAGGTCTGACCTCCATCTGTGAGATAGATTGGCTTCCATTCTTTGACATCCTCCTGGCTATAACCCAAGTGTATGCTTTGATTATTTCCATCGGTTTCTCTTTGTTATTTGTGCTCACACTGCCCACTTTCCTCTCTGATCTTCTTATAAGTGATATTTAACTTTGATTGCAAAGCAAAGGGTACCTCTAAAACGAAAGGGCGTTCTTTCTTTTGTGCTGTCGTCGCCTTTGGTCACAAACTGAAAGACAACAATACATCTCTGATCAAATATGGTGTTCGTGGCTCTGAATCAAATTTTGATTGAATTTTTTTCTGCTCAGGGTCACTAACACTTCAAATATTTGCATGGTTCTATCAGCACAAGTGTGAAGAACACTAAAAAACTATACATTTATTTGGTCTATACATGTGTGTGCCAAATCTAGCAGAATAACATCATTCCTACCTCCGCAGGTGCAGTTTTTCAGGTGTGTGTTCTGTGCTGGTTTCAGGTCAGATATCAAGTGCATCAGAGCCCTGGGAGACTTTGAATACAGAACGTCCGCATGCATTCATCACATGCAAATGTCAATGCACACTTTATTCTGTCACATTCTTGGAAGGACCTTTCATTTCTGAAAGAAGAAAGACATAACAGTGCCGCTAGACTCACAGCACATTTTTTACCTTTATCCTAAGTGACCTACAGTTCATTCAATCTATGCAGTTTATATGTATGCAGTTTTTACCTGTTAAAAGATGGACTAATGAAACAGAGCAGGATTTACAAGCCTGTTTCTCTCTCACTGATTGGACTGTTTTTGAAGCTGCTGCCACCGATCTGGACGAGCTCACAGAGACTGTAACATCTTATATCAGTTTCTGTGAGGATATGTGCATTCCTACCAGGACTCATCTAACTTACAACAACGACAAACCATGGTTCACTGCAAAACTCAGACAGCTCCGTCAGGCCAAAGAAGATGCTTACAGAAAGGGGGATAAAGTCTTGTATAAACAGGCCAAATACACACTGGAAAAGGAGATCAGAGTGGCAAAGAGGAATTATTCTGGCAAGCTAAGGAACAAATTCTCTTCCAGTGATTCTGCTTCAGTGTGGAAAGGTATGAAAGATATCACCAGTTACAAGACACCATCCCCCAGCACTCTGGAGAATCAACAACTGGCAGACGATCTGAATGAGTTCTACTGCAGGTTTGAAAAAACACCCCACACCCGCCCTGAACACCTCTCCACACAACCATTAACACCTCCAGCAACCCCCCTCTCCCCCACACCTGCAATTCAGATCAGTGAAGATGACGTGCGCCAGGTCTTCAGAAAGAACAAAAGAAGGAAAGCACCAGGCCCAGACGGTGTGTCACCAGCCTGCCTAAAAACCTGTGCTGACCAGCTGGCCCCATCTTCACACAGATCTTCAACAGATCACTGGAGTTGTGCGAAGTTCCCTCATGCTTCAAACGTTCCACCATCATCCCCGTCTCAAAGAAACCCAAAATTACTGGACTTAATGACTACAGACCTGTGGCTCTAACGTCTGTGGCCATGAAATCATTTGAAAGACTGGTTTTGGCTTATCTGAAGGCTTCCACTGGACCCCCTGGAGTTTGCCTACATAGCAAACAGGTCTATGGATGTTGCAGTCAACATGCGACTGCACTTCATCCTGCAGCATCTGGACAGACCAGGGACTTATGTGAGGATCCTGTTTGTAGACTTCAGCTCCGCTTTTAACACCATCATCCCGTACACCCTTCAGAATAAACTGACACAGCTCTCCGTCCCCACCTCCGTCAGTGGATCACCAGCTTCCTGACAGACAGGCAGCAGCTAGTGAATACGTGTGTGTTGCAACATTACTGTCGGATCCAATATCGGCACAGCATCACTTTTAGTTTCAATCTTTCTGAAAATCCCGTGTCGATTTGTACCTTATTTGTAAACGAATCAGTGGTAAAATGAAGTGAACGCAGAAACAAGTTCTTACTGATTACGATCTGGCACTTCATTAAAAATAAAGTTCATCCACTCTTTCCTAATATTGGGATCAGAAGGAAGTAAATGCAAAGACTTGGCACTGTACAGTGTCTTGTTGTCTTTGGAGCCATCTTTGGTTTCTGTGTAGACCTCTCTCGTCATTTACCTACATGCGTGAATTGGTCGGCTGAACTAAACAGGCAGTACACTGTAAAAAATCAAAAGTTGAGAAAACTTAAAAGTTTAAGGCAACTAGCTTCATCAGATTTTTTAGTTTTCTCAACTTATTTTTGTAGGAGATTTTTGAGTTTTCTCAACTTTTTGTTGAATAAACTGAATACAAGAAGTTGAGAAAACTCAAAAATCTGCTGTTTTTTTTTTTTTACAGTGTATAGCTATGTTGCCATCACCCTGTATTTATGTGCATTTTGCAGTATCGCATCAGAAACGAGTTATGGAAATGCCAAATTTTGGAAAAATGTCAATCTTGAGGTGGTTTTTGACAATGCGAAAAAGCGTTTTGCGTTTTGGCAGACTGGCTTCAATATAAGCTGTTTTTTTAGACTAATGAGAACGTTTTGAGTTACCTACATAATGTTTTTATAGCACAATGACCTTTTATATGTCATTAGATCAAGGGAATTTTGATTTCTAAGTTCATGACCCCTTTAAAACCACTGCAGAAGGCATTGTAAGTCCTGCAAGTTGCATTCTAGGAAATTTGGGGCCAAGGCAACACCCCAACTCTTGTAATGGACCTAATGTTTCCCAGCAGAACATTGCTCAGAGCATAGTACTGTCTCCACTGACCTGCCTTCTACCCATAGTGCATCCTGCTGCCATCTCTTCCCCAAGAAACACCACCCACGCACCTGCCCATCTACCTGATCTAAAAGAAAACATGATTCATCGGACCAGGCTTTTAAGATGACTAACTTCCTATAGCAGAACACAGCGAGTCATGTGTGCATGAACAAAGCAAACAAAGATAAGAGCTTGTCGCATAAGCTCAACTGCCTCCACACAGCTGTTGCAAAAGAGCCACGATGAAGCTACAATGGCACCTCAGCTTCGCCTCAATGTGCTTGTATGTGTGGGGTGAGATATTTCTGCCAGATCACCACAACAAAAAGTGGAACCATTGTGAAGGACACTTTAACAAGGGATGGACCCATCTTCAACTGCTTCTTAAAAAAGCTTCTGTGGACTTCTGTTGTAGATGTAATGAAGAGAAATGTATTTAAATCGCTATTTTTTCCAACTTTAAAACATGTGCCAGTGTTTTGGGCATATAAAATAAGACATACTGGAGTCCCTGATTTGTCAGAGCATGATCTCCTGAAGAATATCACAACTTGGTATATATCACCATCGGTAAGATCTTGCGATTTATCCTTTGATAATGTCTCTTGAATAATAAAAAATAGCATAAAGTCTTTTCTGACTACACCTTTCTGGAGTTATGAATATCTGTGAACATACAATTAAAATCAATTATTCACTTTCATGACTTTACAACTCCATTGTGTTCCACGTGAGCGAGATTTGGGTGAACAATACTTTTAAGCATATAATTTTTTCGTAACTAATGGTTCTCTATAATCTATTTAATTATCTGTCATTTGACAGATTAAAACATGAAGTTAACTTAAAAAATCCAATTTGCATATTTAAAGTAAAATTCAAAGCAAGATCAAGTGATCAAAAAGAAACTGTAGATATCCTTGCTTACTGAATATTTCATAATGAATGAATTATTAATTTCATAATTAATACAATCTAGAATTTTTTTTTTTAAATTCATACTTATTATTGTTGCCATTGTTCTTTTTGTTCCTGACAGGTTATTGAGGATATGCTCAGAGGAAAATTCAATCCCTCCTCAAGTGACCTCAAGACCGTCCTCATCAACAACACATATTTTAAGTGGTGTGTTTCATCTCAATGCGAAATACATTCACGAAGAGGGAAACTGGCACAACACAGGCTACATTCGCTGGATCACGTATCACCACACAAATGCGAAAGGGCTTAGTTTTGAAGGAGCACTTGTTCAAAACACTAAGGAGAAATGTAAGTGGAAATGGCTGACGGTGAAGCAACTTGCCGGGATTCTTTCTAAAGTCTTTTTGGCCAACCCCATGCAAACCTTCTTCAGTCATCAAATCACAGGACCTTTAAACCTGAATGGCTTAGATGAAATTCCAGACAGCTTTTCCGTAGGGGAAAAGATAGAGGACTACCTAGACACCGCAATGCCATGTGTGACGACAACAACAATGCAAGTCAAAGAAGCAGAACGTGGCTTTTCCAAAGTCACAACAAGCAGCAAACCCCCACTAACTTCAGATATGATTGCAGGTCTGTGCTCTGTGCTCATTACTAGCACCGGTTTGAAGAGATGCCTTGAGAGGATGATATTAGAAAAAGAAAACTACACCACCTCTTCAACACTCTCGTATTTCTCTGCTAGCAACAAACCACGTAATGCCAGATCAGAACTTCAAAAACAGAGCCCTCTTCAACTAAATGAAATCATTAAATATACTACACAAAAGCCACACTACAGTGAACTCAGTGCCGAGGAAAATGATCATTTTTACTACTTTAACGGCAAAATAAAACGTACAATGAACCACTTTGGACATGGAGTATGAAACATCAAAGAACATGACAATGGATAAAAATACATCACATATTAGAGGGAAAAAATGTAAAGGACAGTTTTACCAAAAGAAACTTGATGAATTCAGATAAAATTCAGAAAATATACTTTCTTTGTTCAATTCTGTATTTATTTACAGCATATTATTTATTTGACCAATCGCTTATATGAAAGCCATTTTGGTCACTTTTATTACCAATTAAAGTCAATGTTATAAATCAGTGTTTATTGTCTTGTAAATAAATATATTTAAACATCATTAAAACAAAAAAAATTTTCTTAACAAGCAAAGCTGTGTAAGATTGTTTTCTTGTTCTCTTTAAATCATTCCTCCTTCAATCACAAATAGTTTTAATAAAAATAATTAAAATGGGTTTCATCATTTATACAGCATTATACAGCAGTTATTTTGATAATGACACTCCTTTTAGTTAATTAGAATTAATTATGGGTGTGTGTCTCATTGGGTTCTAATTCTATGCTTAGTTTGCATGAGCTACAATAAATTTCCACATTAAAATAAGATGGAACTGTAATTCTGATGTATGTGTTGAAAGGAGAAATATTATAGGCAGCAGCTCCAGCGAGGTGAATGTCTTATGTCTTATCATATGTATATAGTAAAACCCAGAGACTCAGATAAATCAAAGATAAGGGCACAGTGTGACATTCCTGTCTAACGTCCTGAAGCAGCAAAATAAATGTTGCTGGAGCCTACGGTGTGATGAGGTTATGGTGGTTGTCTCTCCTTACTGTAGTTCCTATGCATTTACAACTGCAGAAAATATTAAGGACTCCAGATAGTACTCCATGTCAAGAAATACTGCGCCAGGACTGGACTCTACTTCAGTCTGTTCTTAGAAAACATGGCTACATGTGCAGATGCTTTATAGTAAAGTGTGTCTATATTGCAGAAGTGCGCAGGATCAAACATATGCCATGCACTTGGCTTTACAGAGGATATCATAAAGAGAAAATACAGACTGCAGTTTTACCACCAAAGGTAAGTTATGATGGTTTACAAGATTTAAAATAGCAATTTAGTATAATATTTATTTGATGCAACGAGAAGATTAAATATTTTCAATTTTGGATACATTTTGAAAGATTTATTATTATTATTATTATTATTATTTTATTTTTTTTTTGCTGTCTGCAAGAAAACAGTAATTAGGAAAGATTCAACATTTAGCTGAAATACTGATTATAGTACATGCTATATTATATTATTCTAAACATAATGAGAATCCAGTTGAGATCACATAAACAGTACAGAAGAAAACAAAATACATAAAACCCCAGTAATTTCACAACATCTGTTAACAAGAGATTGAAATCAGTTTTTGTTTTGTGTTTATGTAAGGCTTTTTCAGTGCTGTACTAATACCATTGAGAAAAAAGACCCAAACTCTCACTGTATTTTCTTGACAGCTTATTAGGAGCTTGCTAAGAGGGAAGATGCATTCATCTAAACAAGGCATCACTTCAAAAACATGTCTTATAATTGGTGTATTCCATGTTAAAAGAAAAACAGTCACAAAACTGGACAAGAAACCAAAAGAAAAACCTTCTTACTGCACTATTGACCATCATTCTGGTCAATCCACAGATGGATTTCCAGGGAACGCTTTTGAAGACGCCCCTGAAAGAAGTTTATGGAAACAGGTGTCAGATCTAGCTAAGATGCTAAGGAATACTTTCCCATCTGCCACACGGTTGAGAATATTTATTAATCAAAAGGGTTCAACCATCTGTCCCATACACCA
>JAFVLL020030719.1:0-12355 GCA_021397915.2 Tor tambroides | reverse complement strand
CGTTTCCATTGTGTTGTGGAGATTTTGTTGTGTTGCTGCTTGTTTCCATTGTGTTGTGCTAATTTTGTTGTGTTGCGGCTTGTTTCCATTGTGTTGTGGAGATTTTGTTGTGTTGCGGCTTGTTTCCATTGTGTTATGCTAATTTTGTTGTGTTGCAGCTCGTTTCCATTGTGTTCTGCTAATTTTGTTGTGTTGCTGCTTGTTTCCATTGTGATGTGCTAATTTTGTTGTGTTGCGGCTTGTTTCTGTTCTCTTGTGCTAAATTTGTTGTGTTGTGGCTTGTTTCCGTTGTGTTGTGCTAATTTCGTTGTGTTGTGGCTTGTTTCCGTTGTGTTGTGCTAATTTTGTTGTGTTGCGGCTTGTTTCTGTTGTGATGTGCTAATTTTGTTGTGTTGCTGCTTGTTTCCGTTGTGATGTGCTCATTTTGTTGTGTTGTGGAGATTTTGTTGTGTTGCTGCTTGTTTCCATTGTGTTGTGCTAATTTTGTTGTGTTGCGGCTTGTTTCCATTGTGTTATGCTAATTTTGTTGTGTTGCAGCTCGTTTCCATTGTGCTGTGGAGATTTTGTTGTGTTGCTGCTTGTTTCCATTGTGATGTGCTAATTTTGTTGTGTTGCGGCTTGTTTCTGTTCGCTTGTGCTAAATTTGTTGTGTTGCGGCTTGTTTCCATTGTGTTGTGCTAATTTTGTTGTGTTGCAGCTTGTTTCCGTTGTTATGGCTTGTTTCCATTGTGTTGTGCTAATTTTGTTGTGTTGTGGTTTGTTTCCATTGTGTTGTGCTAATTTCGTTGTGTTGTGGCTTGTTTCCATTGTGTTGTGCTTATTTCGTTGTGTTTCTGTTCTCTTGTGCTAAATTTGTTGTGTTACGGCTTGTTTCCGTTGTGTTGTGCTAATTTTGTTGTATTGTGGCTTGTTTCCGTTGTTACAGCTTGTTTCCATTGTGTTGTGCTAATTTTGTTGTGTTGTGGCTTGTTTCCGTTGTGTTGTGCTAATTTTGTTGTGTTGCAGCTTGTTTCCATTGTGTTGTGCTAATTTTGTTGTGTTGCGGCTTGTTTCCGTTGTGAGAAATAGAGTTTAGAAAGACATCAGTTTAGAATGATATCTGGTCTGAGACTGGTGGGAGCAATCACTGCTGCGGCAGTGAGAAATAGAGTTTAGAATGACATCTGCTGGGTCCCGTGAGAGAAATCACTGCTGCGGCAGTGAGAAATAGAGTTTAGAATGACATCTGCTGGGTCCCGTGAGAGAAATCACTGCTGCGGCAGTGAGAAATGGAAGTTGGTATGACATCTGCTGCAAAAGAGGTGGGAGATGTCACTGCTGAGGAGGTGAGAAATAGAGTTTAGTATGGTAAGTGAGAGAGTGAAGTAATAAGTGATTTGTTGGGGAAAACCACTGTAGTGTCGTTAAGAAACAACAAGGCTGATTTGAGAATGGTGGAAAACGTCGCTGCTGCGGCAGAGACATATTGAAGATTTGCTGGGTAAGAGAGGGTCTTGCAGAGCATTGTTTGTTAGAGGAGAAGTGCAGAAGTTCGTCGAGCTGTGACGCTGTTCACGGGACAGGGCGGGGCCGTATGCCGGAAGAATTGATGCTGGAGCGGTGCAGTGAGTGCTGCTTATATAGGCTCGTAATGATGATTGCCAGGCCTGAATGATTAGGCTCCTCCCAAACCTACGTTCGGAAGTTCATTTTGAAAACATACTGTATGTTCTTTTATAATTCTTTTTTTTTTTTTACTTTTTACTCTTTCTTAACAATAAATGCCTTGGTGTGATATGCTTCAAAGCTAACAGGGAACATTCTGAGACCACTGGCAAGGTTCTATTAAAGTTATGAACATTCTTCCAGTAACATTAATAGAACATTTGGTCAAGGTTATCTGTTTTTTTAATAATGTTCTCAAAACACTAGCAAAGAAACATTATTTACACATCATTTATGGATTGTGTTTTTTTTTTTCTGAAACATTTTCTGTTGGACGTTCATCTGACATTTTTTTAAATGTTATTACTGATTCCAGAATGTTGAGACAACATTCTGAAATAACGTTTTTTTTTTTCTTCTTTTTTTATAATTTCATTGGAACATTACCCAAACATATGTGACCCTGTCTGTGAAATCCAGGCTAAAGTCTCAAAATCTAATTATAAGATAACATGCATCAAAATTTGATTTCAACCATTAATTTCACTATGATTTCAATCTTTGACATGGCCTTATTCAGGCAATATTAAAGATATCAAGGTTACATTTTCACAGAATGTTCTTTACATTATATAGCATCAGTTTATGTATGACTTTAGCTGGGTTTTCAGAGGCAGGGTCACATATATTTGTTAACTGGTTGATTTTTATTTTTTCTAATCCAATGACATGTTTGCTTGTTTAAGTATGACTAGTGTCACTGTAATATTGCCCTTCCATGAATTTAAGTTAAGGTCACAAAGCACACATTTTAAAATGCAAGTCACAGAATCTGAGATCTACAAGCAACTGAGGAAACTGTGTTTATCTTTTACTTAGACCTACAGAAGCGATCAGGATAGAGAGTAAAGATCAGCAAAGAAACAGAAAGCAAAGTGAAAAAAGAAAGCAATTTCAAGCTGTCACCAAACAAAAGCCCTGAACAAAGCTGAAGAAAATAGTTGGGGAAAGCTTGATCAGAGGCTTGAAATAAAAGGGGTGAGAGGTGAAAAAAATAGTCTGAAAATTCAGAAAGAGAGGCTGAGAGGTGGAAAATAAAAGAAAAATGAGAAAGTGAGAAAGGATATCGACTGAAAGATGAAAACGACACACAATCAAGCCAGACATTCTCTGTAGAAGAAAAGAAAGATCTGGAAAATGATCTGACTTGATTGGATCCTCCATTCACACTCAATCCATCTTTTTAGCCCATTCGGTTTCTTTCAGACTTTATTCCTTGCTTTTTTCGTTCTATGTCTTGCTATGACCCTCTATTAAAATTAATAGGTCAAGCTGATGCCCCTGTGGCTCAGGCTGGACTCAAGAGAGGATGTGAAATAAGCGAGAGAAGAGGTGTTGAGAGAGTCATAAATCAAAGCATGCTACAGGGGATACAACTCAGATATGAACGTTAATTCATCTATCTGACAAAGATATCTTCTTTAGGGTTGGTGAAAGACACATACAAAAGACATACTGTCTTTACAGAAACCCATGTACTGTATTTAACATGCAACTAACATGTTCAGCATGTTCATGTAAAAAAAAATCTCACAATGACGTATCTAGCTACCTATAACTTGCATTTTTCATAATTGCGACTTTATTTTTACTTTAAATTATATCTCGCAATGTGATGTCATTTCTTACTATGTTATTCTCACAATTGTGACTGTGTTTCACAGTGTAACTATATGTTTTGCAATTGCGACTTTATTTCCAGTAATTGTGACTTTATATCTCACAACTGTGACTTTGTTTTGCAATGACATTTTCTTTCTCACAATTGCAACTTTGTTTCACAATGTGACTGCATCTTTCACAATTGCAACTTTATTTGTAGCAACTGCGACTTTGTAACTCACAAGGTCATATACTGTATCACATTTATAACTTTGTGTTTTGCAATGTAACTGTATATTTCGCAATTCCAACTTTATATCTCACAATTACAACTTTGTGTTTCACATTGTAACGTTATATTTCACAATTGCAACTTCATTTGTACTAATAATTGCGACTTTATATCTCGCAGTGTCACTTTATTTTTTACAATTGCGGCATCATGTTTTGCAATGCAACTGTATATTTCAAAATTGCAACTTTATATCTCATAAATTACGACTTTTGCATTGTAACTTTATATTTTACAATTGCAACTTTATTTGTAGTAATTGTGACTTGTGTGTTTTGCTTTTGCAATGTAATGCTTTTTTTCTTACAGTTACCTGAGTTTTATTCTAAGGTAGAAATTGGATTCTATAGGAGACAGCTAAATTTTTATTAAAATGAAGAGGTAATTTTAAAAAAATTATATTTAAAAGGCAAAATTTCAACATATACATTGCATTTTTAGTGTACAGCATCGGATACAGCGATTGATATCTAAAGATGTTTCTAAAGCCTCAAAAGACATCTAGTGTTGTAAGATCAGAAAGACCAACATAAAAGAAAACTCACACATAAAGAGATTTAAAAATCACAAGCAAATGGGTTTTGTAGATCTGTCCATTCAATATGCAGTATGTTTTGTGGACTCTAGTGTGGCGTGTTGTAGGCTAAGAATTTATATGTGGATTTTCCTGATTCCTTTGATGTTATATTCCACTGATCTCTCAGAACAGCTTCAGACTGGTGATGGTGGGAATACTCTGATTACCCAGACATGCTCAGAGCATCCCAAGTGGGATTAAACTGGAAAAAAAACTGACATATGTATTACTACATTCATTTTGTGAACATCTTAGGCGCGTGTGTGCAAACAAATCATTTTCAAATGAGATTACTATTTCAGCTGCTTCTAGACAACAACAGGAATAAATGGAGAGCAAATAGAGATTTTTTAAACTCTCCTTCTTCTAAAAAAAGACCAAGACCTCAGTAATCTCACATCTCCTTCAGAGTTTTAGAAGAGAATTCAGTGCCTCAAACTGTGCTCAGATTTGCTAAGACACCAAATCTGCAAGGATGCTTTCAAACATCTTTCCAAAATCAAATTATCAGATCTATACTATCCACATTCACTGTATGTCTCCATACTATGGATACTCATTTCTGCCACAGAATAAAAAAAAGAATAAATAAATAAATGAACGAACGAATGAATGAATGAATGAATGAATAAATAAATAAAAAGAGGTAATTGTGACTTTTTATGTCATAATCCTGTTATGTGAAAAGAAAGTCAGAACTATGAGATATAAACTTGCAATTTAGATTTTTTTTCTTTGAATTTTGACTTTACATCTTACAATTCAGTTGTTTTTTCCACCATGGAATTACATTGAATTGTATATTTCACAATTGTCACTTTATATGTCACAACTGCGACTTGTAACTGTATATTCGATTTGAATTGATTCGATTCAATAAATTTTATTAATCCCTGGAAATTAAATAGTCATAGCAGCTCAGTACATTCAAAATACACTTAAGTACAAAGCAAACAAACAAAAATTACTACTTTGTTTGTAGTAATAGCAACTTTATATCTCATAATGTCTTTTTACATCTCACAATTGTGACATGTTTTGCAATATAACATATGCATATTTCACAATTGCAACTTTAAATTTAGTAACTGTGACTTTATATTTCTTAATGTGACTTACAACTCACCGTGTCACTTTATAGCTCACAATTGCGACATGGCGTCTTGTAATGTAACTGCATATTTGCAACTTTAAATTTAGTAATTGTGACTTTATATCTCGTAATGTGACTTTTAGCTCACAGTGTCACTTTATATCTCACAACTGACACGTTTTGCAATGTATCTATTTTGCAATTGCAACTTTGTCTCACAACTTCACTTTACAGTATATCCCATAAATTAAACTATTTTGCAGTGTAACTTTATATTTTGCAATTGCAACTATTTTATTTCCAGTAATTGTGATACCGTGTTTCGCAATGTTACTTTTTTATACGATTATCTAAGTAAAAAATTAAAACGCTAATTGCGGGGTTTTTTTTTCACAATTTGAACTTTTTTTTAACAATTCTGAGAAAAAAAAGTCAGAACTGTGAGATATAAACTCAGAATTGTGACAAACTCGCAATTCTGACTTTATTTCTTTCTTTACATCTTAAATTTATCCTGAAATTCTGACTTTTTTAAAAATCAGAATTGTGAGGAAAAAAGTCGCAATTACCTTTTTTTTAATTCCATAGCGGAAGCAAACTCCTCTTACTCTGTGTCAACAGTTGTTTTATTCATTTAAGGAGTTTTCAGTGAAACACAGTTTATAATTAAAGTAAATAAAAATACAGGATTCCATTAAGCCCTCTAAGCTATAAAAGTGCTACCCCTGAGCAATACAGTTTCCCTTTAGTGTGTTTCTGCTTTGCTGACGTGTGATAAGGGATGAAATGAGCAAGTGTGTGTGTGTGTGTGTGTGTGTGTGTGTGCGTGTGTGTGTGCGTGTGTGTGTTTGCGTGTGTGTGTGTGTGTGTGTGTGTACTGGTTTTTGTGGTTTACGGGGACAAAATTTGTTTAATGACATGGGTATGACAGAGGTATTACAGTTTGAAAGTGGTTTATGAGGACACTGCCTATGTCCCCGTAATTCAAAATGCTTAAAAAACATACTAAATGGTGTTTTTTTGAAAATCTAAAAATGCACAAAGTTTCCTGTAAGGCGTAGGTTTAGGTGTAGGGTTGGTGTAGGGCAATAGCCCATACAGTTTGTACGGTATAAAAACCATTACGCCTATGGAGAGTCCCCGTAAACCACAAAACAAACATGTGTGTGTGTGTGTGTGTGTGTGTATGCACACATGTATGTCAATACCTGTGACAGTAGTGGAGCAGGTGTGGTTATGAATGAGGGCCAGTTCTTCAAACATCATCCCAGGCTCAATGATGTGCAGCCTCTGGCCAGCCCTGGATGCCTCCAGTTTTCCCTCTGTTAACACACACACACACACACACACACACACACGTCATCTACAGCCCTCAAGGTTGCCAAGAGTGACAGGTGTTGAGTGGCAGCATGACTGTCACATAGACAGATGATCTGACCCGTCACAGATTAGGCACGGAGATGCTCAGAGCCCAAACAATCCAGCACATCAGGACAAATACTGGCCTCCTTTAACAAATCATGGCTGGAATTAGAACAGCTCACGGACAAGTACTGATGAACGCTTTAATGGATGGTAATAGATCTCACTCCTGCTCCTCTCTGTCACATAACCGGCAGGAATGTTTTCTTTCTGTCTTCCCAGAAGCAGGTCAGTCTCACACTTCTCCTGCTACCTGCCTGGTCCTGCAAACACTATGGGAGGTGCATACTAATTAATGTGTCTCAGTCAGAGACAGGAACAGATTGAACGAGTGTCTGAAGTACACCTGTAATGTTAGTCAAGGTTTCTGGCACCAACAACATTTTATGACTGTTTTGCACCTTCTTTTTAAAGGATTAAACAGACTGGGTTTTTTTTTTTTTTTTTTGGCTACTGTATCTTTAAGAATTCTATGCAAAGCTGCTGCTTGTTCTTGATTTCAGCTGGACTAATGCACTGGCAAAGCCATTTTAATGCCATGTAAATACTGTAGTCTAAATGAAAATGTAAAATTTTGGTAAATTCTGACTGACATATGTTCATTCAGCATGTATAAAAACAAACTAAAATTTACATGCATATATATAAATACTTATGGAAGCTTGTTTCGGCCACAGGATAAAAATAAATAAATAAAAAAGGTAAAGGCAACTTTTTTATCTCACAATTCAGACTTTGTGTCTCACAATTCAGAATTGCAAGTCATAAAGACAGAATTAACTTGCAATTCTGAGAACGAAAGATGGAATTGTGAAATAAGAAGTCACAATTACTTTTTATTCCATGGATGTAGAAAAAAGAAAGAAAAACATAATTGTGACCCTGGACCACGAAACCAGTCATAAGTGTCAATTTTTCGAAATTGAGATTTATACATCATCTGAAAGCTGAATAAATAAGCTTTCCATTGATGTATGGTTTGTTAGGACAGGACAATATTTGGCCGAGATACAACTATTTGAAAATCTGGAATCTGAGGGTGCAAAAAAATCAAAATACTGAGAAAATCACCTTTAAAGTTGTCCAAATAAAGTTCTTAGCAATGCATACTACTAATCAAAAATTAAGTCTTGATTTATTTAGAGTAGGAAATTCACTGAATATCTTCATGGAACATGATCTTTACTTAATATCCTAATGATTTTTGCCATAAAAGAAAAATTGATAATTTTGACCCATACAATGTATTTTTGGCTATTGCTACAAATATACCCCAGCGACTTAAGACTGGTTTTGTGGTCCAGGGTCACAATTGTGAGATATAAATTTATAATTCAGAGACAAAAAAAAAAAAAAAAAGTCAGAATTGCAAGGAAAATGAAAGAAGTGTCCCTTGCTCACCAAGGCTGCATTTATTTGATCAAAAACAGTAATATTTTGAAATATTACTACAATTTAAAATAACTGTTTTCTATTTTAATTCTGTTTTTAATTGTTATAAAAATATATAATCTTATTCCTATGATAGCAAAGCAGAATTTTGCTGCTAATTTGCTGCTCAAGAAACATTTCTTATTATTCTCAATGTTGAAAACAGATGTGCTGCTTCATATTTTGTGGAAACCATGAGATACATTTTTTTTCAGGATTCTTTGATGAAAGTTCAAAACAACAGCATTTATTCGAAATAGATTTAAAAAAATAAATAAACAAATTTATTCGTCACTTTTGATCATTGCTGGATAAAAGTATTGATTTCTAAATAAATAAATAAATAAATATCTTTCTGACCACCAAGCTTTTGAACTCCTAAATAAATAAATAAATAAATAAATAAATGTTTGTTAAGAAACAGTGTCTGGATCTGGAGTTCATTTAAATTTTAGTCTGATTTTGTATTTTATCACAAATTGTTTTGTCACATATAACAACTTTTGCAGAGAGGCTATTATTAATCGACAGGGAAACACAAAGTATATCTGAGCTAAAACCAAACCCACAACCTGTAAATGCTGTTATTCATTTCAAATGCAAAGAGGATGTTTACATAGAAGTCTTAAAAGCACAGTAGCACAATTATATTATATTATATTATATTATATTACGGGATGAAGGGGATATAACTCCACTAATAGTCAGATGCGGCCATGATGATTGTGATTTATCTGTAAAGTGAACGTAAAAAGCTGAAGGGTAACTAGAAGCTGAAAGCAAAAGACATACAGTACCAAAACATAAGCACATCTCACTGCAAAAAAGAGAGAGTATTAAAGAGCCACAGAAATAAATTATTCACAATACGCCTGGAGGCATAACTGGACCTCGGCTAATAATGAGTGACTTTTGAGCACTGGGTTATAAGATACCCATGTAAGCACTGGGATCTGTGAATGTTCAGACAGATCAACATGCAATATGAGTCTAAAGACAGCTTGTTCCATTCTGAGAGGCATTATGAGGGGATACTATCTCTTTCATTCTCACACACTTCCTCACCTTCAACTATATATGCCTGGGTCCCATTATCCCCTTCCTGGACAACACTCACACCCTGTTTGAGCGTTATGGGATAGGCAGAATCCACCAAACAGCACATCTGATCCCTGTCTAGATGCTTCATACTCTCATTTTCTGCCAGAGCTGATTGTATCAGCCGCTGTGACCTGAAAGAAATAAAGACAGATAAAGAGTTACACTGGGGAAATGTCGCAGTAGGCAACAAGGGAATGAGTTGAGATTTTAGGCAGGCTCTTACTCTTGACTCTTGCTGTGGCTGATTGGTGGGTTTTGTAAGACTAGTTTCGGCTCCACAGTAACTGGCTCTGTTAGCAGAGCTTTTCTCCTCACTCTCAGGGAAGAAGCACGTTGTTGACCTAAATGCAAATGAAATGAGTGTAAAGATGAATAATACAATGTTTTATAAGATTAAAAAAGACTGGGTTGTTACCTCTAACCTCAGTTTGCTGATGCATAATGTATATAAAAATAAAGTCAGATTTGTTTTGTCATAGATTATTATGGCTGCACTAGTGTGTTTCTGAACATTTAGAATTGTATTTAATTTTAAACTCAAGTAACATATTTCAAATAAGATTTAAATCTGTCCGCATATGTGTGAACCCATACAGCTCAGTGTTTGAACACTCAGAGGAGGCAGATGGCCACAATGCCAAAGAATAATAAGATGATTGCGACTATTACTAGCGTAAGAGCTATCATTTGCATAATTTAAAAATGTATCACTAAATGCATGCATGTTTGAGTAGATATTTTTATTCTGTAATGGTTTGCTGTGTTTTAGTATTGGACCGTCTTTTACAATTGGTGTTTTCTTTAATAATGAAAGAAAGATGGAGCAACACAGATTTTGACTGGAGTTTATTTTGTTTGTCTTTGTTCAAGAATTTTCATTAAATAGGGGAAACCTGAATGAAGACCAGAGTTAATTATTAACTCAAAAGGATCATGAAGGATTATTGCTTCTATAACTAGGACCACATGAACTACACTATAAAAAGTGAACACCTGCAATTATTACTTTATAGAGCTATTTCTAGCTGATTTAATTAGCTTTGTTGGTATAAATTGATGCATATAGTTTAGCTCAGTGATGTTAATTTTTTTTGACTTATATAAAATCAGTTATCAAGATGTGACCACTTTTAGCTTACTTTAGCTTCAGCGTAAGAACGTCTAACGACATCAATATGTATCAAAAAATTCGTTGATGGGGTGGAGAGGCTACAGTGAATTGAAACATGCTAACAACACGCTAATCATGCAAAAAACATGCTAGCAACATGTTAATCATGTTAGAAACATGTTAGCAACATGCTAATCATGCTAACAACATGCTAGGCTAATCATGCTAAAACATGCTTACAACATGCTAATCATGCAAGAACATGTTGGCAACATGCTAACAACATTCTAATCACACTACCAAAATGCTAAACATGCTAGAAACGTGTTAGCAACAGGCTAATCATGCTAAAATCATAGATATGTATAGGTAGATGCCGCATTCGACTGTTCCAGACATGTCGATGCGTCTGCCATCTTGGAACGGTCTACATGTCATCACTCACAATATTAATCAATGAGTTTCAAGATGCCACAACAATGCGCAGCATCTGGATGATCACTGAAATTTAAATTCCTGAATAAACTGGATAACAGGTAAGAATGCGTTGGTTTGTGTTTTTAATATGTATTAACACAATAGTTGTGTCCCAAATGACGCATTATGCACTTATGCACTATGCACTCAACCATGTAGTGTATGAATTTTATAAGGTGTTTTTGTCATTAATAATCAGGGTCTGATAGCCCCTCCCCTTCACGATGTAATTAAAGCTATGACAGTTGAGTGCATGAAGTGTCCAACATTCCACACTTCGTTTTTTTGGTTATTTAAGTGGATCATCCAGGTATTTAAAGTGCACTTTTTTTCTTTTTTTTGGAATTTTCAGTGTGAACAGACTGAAACACACTGAACACACTATTTGTACTACAAAACGTCATAGAATAGTGCATAAATACACAATTTGGGACGCACCTAATATTACAGGTTTTTTAACTATAGTACCTTTTAAATGTTGTGTTAGCAAACGGCTTGGTCTTATTGTATTGTGTTAGTTTAGCTAAATCATCTGTTGAATTCTTGCAGATATAGATATTTTTACATGCTTATAACTACAGTTGCAATGCAGATACACAGGCAACTTGCTCTCAGTGTTAACAGACCACTCAGATCATTATAATATGGCGGACGGCTTACATAGAGCGCCCCATAGAAACGGACATTAATAGGGCATCTACCTATACATATCTATGGCTAAAACATGCTAACAACATGTTAATCATGTTAACAATGGGTTAGCAACATGCTAATCTTGCTAACAATATGCTAGCAACATGTTAATCATGCTAGCAACATACTTGCAACATGTTAATCATGCTAACAACATGCTATCGACATCTATCTAATCTATCTAAACTTTCAAACTTAAAGCTTTCACAACAGGTTCAAACTTTCAGACAAGGCTTTTTCAAGCCAACTTCAAAGTTTGTTCGCAAACTTTACTCATCTATTTTGACATGTGACCACTTTTAGCTTACTTTAGCTTCAGTGTAGGAACGTCTAACGACCATAACTTCGATATGTATCAAAAATGTCGCTGATGGGGTGGAGGGGCTTCAGTGATTTGAAGCAACAGGGGAAACAGCGCTGAGCTGACAGAGCTAACAAAGTTCAACTATATGCAAATGTGAAGTGATGCAGCGACCATCAATGCAAATGGCAACTGAGGCCCTGTTTACACCTGGAAATAAGATTTTGTTGGTGTTTTTGTCAATCTGATCATAAGTGGACGACAGTAAATACAGGCGTATTTACAGTGCCCTCCACTAATATTGGCACCCTTAGTAAATATGAGCAAAGGCGGCTGTGAAAATAAATCTGCATTGTTTATCCTTTTGATCTTTCATTCAAAAAATTCACAAAATTCTAACCTATCATTGAAGTAAAACAATTGAAAATGGGGAGAAAATCTCATGATGAAATAAACGTTTTTCTCCAATACATGTTGGCCACAATTATTGGCACCCCTAGAAATTCTTATGAGTAAAATATCTCTGAATTATATTCCCATTCATATTCACA